>KK119056.1:0-50953 GCA_000611955.2 Stegodyphus mimosarum | reverse complement strand
ACACACACACACACACACACACACACACACACACACACACACACACACACACACACACACACACACACACACACACACACTCACTCTCTCTCTCTCTCTCTCTTGAAAACTCTCTTTTTCCTTTGATTGTGAAACCTTTCCTTTGATTCTGATTACAGTCTTTATTTCTAAGCTATCGCGTGCATTCATGAAGTTGCCTGTATTTCCTACGTGCTTGCCTCCTCATATATGAGATAAATGTGTGTGAATGAACAAATTGAGATGTTTCTTGCATCGTATCATATTTTGCTATGAGTAAAAGCTCATCCAATACGTTGTAAGGTTTTAGTTAAACTAACCAAGTCTTCCTGTCAGAAGAAGCGCGCGTTTTTAGCTTATGCTAATTTTTGAAGTTCAGCCAAGCACTATTTAAGCCAGAGGTAGAAACCTCTCGGTGTGTGAGAGCTTTGCCTCAGATCACGGTCACGCCACTCAACGTTCGCCTGACCAGCTAGCAGTTTAAATTTATAAGCCATAGTGCTTATTACGTGATTGCATTGTAAAATAAATTAAAGTGCGGTAGTATTTAGTATATCTTGCTACGCACCCTTTTAGATAGAGGCCAACTTCCGCGAATTGCTCTGCGAAGCAAAGTTTAATTTAAGTTCTTTTTTAATTTATTCAAATTTATTTGATTGTTAAGTTCGACCAAAGTGTGGTCTGTTACGTTCTGTATCTCTCCCGAATTGGGAGGTTTGTATTTAATAGTGATTGAATAAAAGAGGATTTCAAATCCCTTCACGTGCAGTTATTCTCCAGTCCAGCAGTTGCATCAGAACATAACGTACCTTCCGCTCCCTGTTCCAGTTCAGGACTTAGAACGTAAGGATAAGAACCCTTTACAGAATTTACAATGCTTCCAAAACGGATACACAGAACACAAAGTCCTGACAACGTATCTGGAACAACTCGGGTGTGAGTTCCGATAAGGACTCGATTTATTATTTAAGATGCCTATTCTAAAGATCTAGTGATAACGGCGTCTGAACTAAAACGTGGTAGATGATAACTTGTAATTCTTGATTTGCCCGAGGGGGCATCACTTTCTCTTCCCATCCCTCACAGTCATCAGAGTGGAGAGAATGTAAAAGAACGAGAAAAGTCCTGTCCGAGATGACGAGCGATACTTTTTCACAAACGTTTAGGATATTTGAATGACTGGGCAAAACTGCACGAGACCTTAAAAAGATATTTTAATCTTCAGTTATTATTCTGGTGCTTCCCAATATTAACAGAATGTAAAATTCTAAAGTTGGTTTACGCAGCTTCTTTAAAAATAATAACTGCAGAGAAATTTTAGGAATATTGCTGTAAATATGTTGAAATAACCCCGCGCACCTAGAATGTCACAAATTTAAATTTCTTCATGAAAGGCGTCAAAATGCATTAAGTTAAAACTCCCAAATCATTTAGAATGATATTATTACGTATAAACTCTGAGTTTTGAAATAAGTGGACTTGTAATTTTAAAAGAGGAAAGAAGAAATATCAAAGTAGAGTAATAATAATTCTACTTGGAGCCAAGTTTAAACGTACATCATTTAATACTCTGCCCACTTATTCCTTAATGCATTTTTAAATACTTATTTCTCTGGGGAGATTAAAATAAAAAATAAAAAAATTAGATTAGAAGCTATTTAGATTTCTGACTCAGCGAGAAGAAATCGGAGTATTTGGTTCAAGTAAATTGATATTTAAGACTCGAATTTTGTAGTAATGATTACTTTTTTATATTTTAAATCAAAACCCTCTTACTCCTGCATTTATTTGCATCTTCTTTCCGTAACTTTTTTAATCAGGTTTTGATGGTTTAACCTTTTATTTATGACAACATTTAGAAGCGAAATATGCTTACTCATTATTTTCTGACAAATATACAAATTTGAAAATATATTGAGGATCACCGATTTCAAATGAATCAGGATTTTCAACTTGAAAATAAATACTTTATTTGCTGCTACTTCGCAGAGTAGAGGAAGGAGTCCTAAGTAGCATTCGTAAAAAAAAACTTGCCACAACCTGAGAATAACACGGTACTTTGGAATTACCAGATAAAATTTGCTTACTTAAGAGTTGTAGAAGCCCATATGGAAAGAACGCCTTTAATTTCTTGCACCCCTGCACCAATGATACATGTGAGTGATACTAGTGCGTGTGTGGGGGGGGGGAGGGGAAGCGTATTTTTCCCTGTCCAGTAGTTCAACTCGAGTCCACATCGTGTGCTAGATCAGCAAACTACTGGATGTCGGAATTATGGAAAATTTAACCAAGCGTGGAGTCGAACATGCGACTTTTGAACTACCAGATGGATATGTTAAATGCTAAGCTGAGAAATACCTTTAATTTTTTATGTCATTTTTTATGAGGTTCCATCCAGTATGCTTTGATTCTCCTAAAAGACCCTGGAAAAATTTAAGGGCTACACAAATCGCCATCTAAAGTTCATTTTATTTGAACGCTCAATGAATGCGAAGACAATGAAAATGACGATAAAATTGAAAATTCTGTGAAAATTCTTTTAAAAAAAATAATATTAAAAATACTAAAATTTACATGAAATGTTTTATGAAGGAAACGTCGCAGCGTTTCGATGAACAGAAAAATATAAAAATCCTAAAAAAGAAAATTCAAAATGCTTGTCTGAGTTCATTAATATAAGCAAAGTTACTTTGCTATTCATAACTACACTCAGGAAAAGAAATTAATCTGTCTTAGAAAGTAGAAAATTTTTTGAAATGAAAGAAAGAAATTTGTGAAATAAGAGCTACAGTTATTGACAGTGAAATCCGTGTTGAAATAAGCAAAGAAATGAAATCTGTGCTGATGATAAGCACAATATTTATAAAGGTTGATCTAAATCCCTAAAGTGAGCGGCGTTCACCTCAAACTGTACATTAAGTACTTGAAAATATATCAACTTAAAAGCAAACCATTTCAATAAAAGGAACAATATGAATTTGCTATTTTTAATTTATTATTCTTAGGTTTATCAACGCAGTAATTTAAAAAATGTTCTTCTCCCCTAAAAAAACAAACAGATATTTAGAAATATGCCCTCTCATTTGGTAAAATTCAACTGTTTCTTGGGAATGCAAAATAGAAGATCAACTGTTCAACATAGTAATTATTACGACAATTAAAACTAAGTCAATGTTCACGTTTCTCAAGAAAAAAAAAATGCTAGTTTTGTTCAGGATAAGACAATTTTTTTAAAAAGAAAAAGCAAGAGAAAGAACAGATCTGTCTTATATAGTATAGAGATATTGATATAAAATGTTTATTCGAGTTAAAAAATAAGTGCAGGAGAACCAGGAGTTTAAAATGAATTCTTGCAGTCAGCAGTAAACATTGACCTGGTGTGAATGTCGTCTCTACTTTTAAAATAAAATTCAATACTAAACCTAAGATTCGAAAACGTTAAAAAATATAATTTTAATATTCTATTCCTTTACCTAATTTTATGATTTGAATGCGTTTATATATTTACATATTACTTATTATATGTTCATTTTACTGACACTTTTAGTATTGCTAACGATAGACTAAACAAAAGAATGGATTTGCATCAAATAATAAGCTTTTTAGTATGTGATTACGTTAAAATCTATTCAAACAGTTTATTTCTATTATTATTTCCCTTTGGCGTCCCAAGAATTTGTAAATAAGAAACTAAACTATAATTAACTAAACGAGACTTTTAGCCGAAGCTAAACGCAATTATCTAACGTAGTTGGCCCTTAAATTAAACTAACCGGCGAATATCAATAGGACATATAGTACGGCCGAGCGTAACAGCTTCAAGAGTGACTTCGCCAGAAGGCAAACATACGCCACTAAGGACTCCTAGCACTCTCTATCGTAGTTAGTTGAACCGCCCTTAAAATACTTCTTCTAACTCATTTGCATCCAACGCGATTCTAAAATCTCATTCTGGTAGGGAGTCGTAAGTGGAAACAAGAATTGATAGCAAAGAGTTTCAAAATTAAAATAACTGTTATAAAATTAAAATATACCTTACAGACGATTTAATTGCAAACTGTAAAATTTTCATTATTCTACAGAGATGCACAGGAAGAATTACCAGGTCTGTCGTTAAAATTTACAACAAATGTAGCTAGAGTGCTGCGATATTCCTTTCAAGGAGAAGAAAAGGCTAACCAAAATTTTATGTTAATTAATATCACGGTAAATGGTATAAATCACTGCTCACCATGTCAGTTAAAACCGCTTAGTACGAATGGTTTCATTAAAAATGATTGATTCGTCTTTTGCAGTTTGGAAGTAATTGTTTTATTCATTTTTAATTTTGATATATTAAATGAAATAAAGAAACATTTTCAGAGTTTTTAGTTAGCAAAATTGTTGATCATTAATTATTGCAAATAGTTAAAACTGTAATTTTACAAATTACAAGGATAATTTAATTCATCTGTTATTATAAATTTTAATGCCACTGCAAATCGATAATTTATTTCTTCAGACTATTAAATAACATTCTATCAGAGAACATTTTATACAGACTCTTTTTTTATTTGTCGGCATGGGGTAATTATAAGTCGATCGTAGTATATTCGGAATGCATTCATTTGAAATTACAAGGGATTATCGAATGAGAGACCAAGCATTTGACATTAATTTGTTTGTGATACTTTCTAACATCACCTGTGGAAATAGTATCTCATTGTATAAATCTTGTTTTCTGATTCAGCTCCTGGGAAACAGAAAATAATTTTCTTTACGTGTCTAACAAGGTCCAAAATTATGTTTCTTTTTACTAAAGAACAAATTCACTATTACTGCAGCTATTTTGAAGAAGTTATATATCCTTTACTGCTGAGATGTGTCTTAAGTAGAGAAATGCTTTATTACTTTATGACAATTTTCCAAGCACAAAATCGGACAGAATGATTGGCCTTCGATACTTAAAAAAATGTCACGAAGAAAAGTTCTGACAGGTTTCGGAAGAAGCAGCGAACAAGAAGTTATCTAAAATAACAAGGCAGGAGAGAAGTTTATTCTTAGTGTGGTATCCGGTATTTTTATCGACTGTGAGAAAGTTACGAGTGTGTTATGCAAAAAGCCACCCCTCCACTTATTACTCGAACCTAAGAAGGAACCGGTGGTAGGGGAAAACCCATTTGTTAGAAAAGAAAGCCACGGAATTCAAAAGTACGGATCAGGCTGGAGTAGACTCTGTTCTTAAAATCATCTCACCCTCCTCCATCCTATACCGCCTGTAAATCCCACAACTGCAGCTATGGATATTTTATCGAATTGAATTTAGGAAAAACGTATCCTCAAATGAATGATGAGGTAACATTTCAAGTCAAAGCTCTGAATGGATATGCTTGACGTTCATTCGAAATTTCTGCAGTTTAGAAGCTTGAAAGAATTTGCTTATTTGTGCACCACTCTCAGAAATGTGCTACAAAAGGCATTGCAAAGATATATTGCATATGGCTCAAGAGTCATTCTTGAATAATGTTATGCCTTAGCAATAGCTGAAGACTTTGAGGAAACATATAACACTAATCCCTTGCTCATAGCAAAAGTAAATAAAGTATCTGACCTACATAGAAAAAAAAAACCTTTCTTAATTTTAGATTCTAGGTGAGCGTTTCATAGCGTAAACATTAAAAATAAAGCCTTTAAAACATTTTTGCATGCATACAAAGTATTCCAGTTCTGTTTATTAATTTTTCGAAAATCAAATAAGAATCTAATTTCTTAGAATAAAGAAAAGATTTCAGAATTACAGGTATATTAGATCATAAATTTTTTTTCCGTACTCTTGTGCTTAGTTTAGATACAGGAAACGTAGGATAGCTACAAAATAACGGATTTTAAAGTAAATACAGGAAAATAAGTAGCGTAAAAGAACAAACATATATCTCTTGAAACAAAAGGTAACGCAGCAAATTACTTCTTTGAGTGACATCAAACTTCGATAATGAGCCTAGGAAACTGTGTTTAAAAGAGCTAGCTTGTCTGATAATTAAGCTGCGTTTCCTCATCAGTTTTATTAGTCTTCTAAAGCGGAAGAAAATAGTATGTGCGAATAGTTCTTATAAGGCATTCATGACTGTTATTCACTGGAACAATAATATTTATATTATATAGGAATTGTAAAGACTGGGTTATTTAGTTTAGGCAAAACATAGGACTGTTTTCCGTCTGAACTGTATTTAAGTTTGATAGAGTGACCCCAACAGATGGAATCCGAGGTTCTCTTAACTACTTTTCCTTATCATCAGACTCTTGAGCAGATTTTGAGGGTCTCCATACTGCAAATTCACTGCAATCACACATGTTCACGCCTTATCTGGAATTCCAGCTCGTATTTAACAGTATAAGAAACGGTCACCGGCATTTTACCATTGTACTCTCCAGATGATTTCTTAAAAAACCTGACATTTGCATTAACAAGCTATATACATAAGCTGCAGTTAACTTCATTCATTTCTGATATTTTCCTGCAGATTAATACAGTATGAAATACAAACATAGTTCTTGACTTAAAAATCTGAATTTACTGTTAATAGTGCAAGCATGTTTGAAAAGCTTGAAAGCATGATACCAGTTCCCACAAGAAATGCGTACATCAAGAGGCTATGGCAAAATTATTTCAAAATCAGAACCTTCTTTCAGTTTTTCATTCCAATAAAATTCAGCGAGATTATAAGCTGTTGACAAGATCACAACTGACTCACCGCTGAATTTTCTTTTAATAGTGAGTTCATTTTGGGTTTATGTTAAACCTAATTAATTCATTTTTTGCTAAGCGTTAATCTGTAGCAATTCTACATGTTTTGATTACGACTGACCAATCCAAGAAAAGTCATATAAAAAAATGGGTACTGGATATTGTTATCTTCAAGAAAATCAGATCAATAAGGGCTATTGCCACATCTGAACATCAAGATCTCTCTTTTAGAAAGACGAAATAGTTATGTAATTATCCGGCTTCTGGTATCTCACCTTGCAGCAGTCATTGACACGATTAAGTAGGATTACTGCTTACAGAAGACTGTATTAAAGTGACGTGCATTCAAGGGGACCAATATGTTTCCTTCTTTCATTCTTCTCTAGGAAGGTGCATTAAATGCCATTGGCTACACCACAACAAGAGCCCAAATTGACTGGAAGTTAATTATCTTCATTGATCAGTCAAGGTGCAGTTTAAATGCTGAATTTCAACTTAATTTATCAGGAAAGAACTTGAAGCCCGCATTGCACCGACTTGCTTATCTGGACAGTTAATACCAACGTTGAGTTTTCTATTTATAGAAGAGATTTAGCAGTCGGCTGCAGGTACATAGGTAAGATCCTATATCTCCAGGTAAAACCTTTTACTTGAGGGATTAAAGGCTCAAAGTTTCTGATAATGAATGATAATGTCAATGCTTATGGAACCCGCCTGGTAGATGCTAATTTTAAATTTGAATATAGTGAGCAACATGTAATTCGTAACTTATATTTATTAGGATGTATTAGGACGTCATGTTACCGTACACCAGTTCTATCGTCGGAGCCACTAGGAAACTCAACTTACATTAGCTTTAGGGTAAAAGAAGGCGTAAATTCTTTGGGCTTTAATTCAAAATCTAATTTATTCTATTTAAAGTTACTGCAGTACTTGCTTGAGATCTTGTGGTGCTCACGCTTATACTAAATGTTTCTATTCAGGGTAATGAGAAAAATTAACACAATTTATTCTTCCTGTTACCATATAAATATTTCCTCTGCGAAGTTTCACCATCTCGTATCATGAAAAACCGAATAATATCTGTGCTAAGTGTATGAAAAACTACAGAATCTTCATAGTGTTACAAATAAAGTTGAATTTTCTACGTCATCATCTAATTTTGTACCTTAGTGTAACAATATGAAATATGTGCATTGGCTATAGAATTTTAAAACATTATTTGCGAGACTCAAACATCTCGAGAAAGTATTTCATATATCTTTCTTTTAAGCTTATAATCTACAATTACGTGGTTTCAGTAAAACATACGTAATATTAATGCACTGTTATTAATGAGATATTAGCAATATCTGGTTGATGAGAATTCTCACATCGAGTCATTTTTCTCTTGTTAAATAAAGGAACTTAACCAAAATTGCTTTGAAAATTCCAGTTTGATACTTTTTTAACTGACATAAGTATCTATCAAAAGAATTTAGTTTCAGTTCCAAAGCTAGTTCTCATTGCCTGAAAGCTGCATTAGTTAAGTTAAAAGGCATTACAAAGGAAAGGTTTCATTGTTCTTTCGCTGACTCATATTAAGAAATGAGAGTCAAATATTCGAAAGCAAATGCTTCTTTTGCCGCTGAGTATGGAAAGATTCGGTTAATTATGGCAAAGCACACTAGGGCCATCTGCTTAAAAGGCCTATATGCCTTTGTGGAGGATTTCTAAGGGAAACTGGTTCGTATACACATACTGAAACCACGATAAACCCCAAGGATCCAACGCCTTTGCCTGGAATCGAACCCAAGTCGGAAGTACCAGTGTTCAGTGATTTTACTGCTCAGCCGCTGGTGGGCCTGAGTTTGAAAAGGGAATCGTAGCATTGAAGCAGCTAGTAAAGACAGGAACTGGATATTAATTTTTCCGAAGCTATAATGCTCCTTTTTAAGTTACATATGGAGAGAAAGGACTCATTTCACCTAAGTATAGAGGGAAACAAAAATACTAGTCCCATTGCATTTAATGTGAAACATCACAAGGTGTCATCGTGCTGAATCGTTGTGACCCAAATATATATTTCATTAGGATAGACGAAGAACTATTTCGTTAACATGTACAATTAACTAATTAGTGTTAGAATAGTTCGATAAAAAGTTTAATATTTTAGAGTAAGAATTTAAGGTTCATGAAATTTATCTTTTATATTTCTCTCCAAGGAATGTTTCCTTCCACCTGTGCTTCTGACTGACCTCTAACTGGACACATACAATTTACAGTCCATCGCAACCTTTTAATGGTCATAAAAAGCCCTTCTTCCATTTTTAACAATATCGTCAGTGCCACAATAAATTTAACGACACTTTCTGGTTATGGTTATTTTTCCACAGGCGGCGCGGCGTTGAAGATCCAGTTTTCATCAGCTGGGGAGATAGAAGGGGAAAACCCTCTGCTGTCTCACGAAAAAGGGGAGGGAAGAGAAGCTGGAAGCTGAAGCGCTGTATTTTGTGGGGATGGCACCTTCCAACTGCGAGCTAAATTAGATCGTAAAGAGGCAAAAGCCATATAGGGAAGGAAAAGAGTCGACTAGTGTGCCAATTTAACGGTCGAAAGGATTAAATCATCATTCCCAAGAGACGCTCCGTAGCAGATAAGAAAAGAAGGGAGGGTGGCCATTAAAGTAAGAAATAATGGGCAAAAAATCCCATTGCTGTATAAAAGTTGATTAATGATGCAATATTTTCTACTGACCCTGAGGTCAGAAAGAGTGAACAACTATCGGAATTGAAACGAGCTAGTAATTCCGACAACCATCCCCCCTTTTTTCCTCGACTCGTTCATACCACAATAGTGAATCGTATGTCTTTTACGCTCCAGCTTATTGTTTATGAAATATTTTATTTTGTTGTTTTTTCTACAACGCATATCGTTAACTGTTATCTGTTGAATCTGTTGTAAAAGCTCTGAATCCTCACGTTAGGTGGGCCAACGTAATCAATACTTTACGAAGAAAAGGAGAGGCAATATACTTACTTCAAGTAAAATTATTTGAAGAAATTGTTTTAAATAAAATGAAAAGGATTGTTTTTATTATGAATAGTGGTAGAAGGTTTGCAAGGACTACATCTTGCTAGCAAGGCAAAGATTCTCAAAAATCATCATTCGCCTAATATCAACTACTGAGCATTAGGGCATTTGCCAAGTTTTAATTTCCTTTGTTCGCAAAGTCAAGATATCCTGCTATTGTTACAGATTTATCAAGTTATTCAATAAATGTGTATTAATATTAATTGCAGTCTATTTAGATGTATTAAGTTACCTTGGCAAACATGAAAAGCGGTACTTAAATAAAGATAAAATGCATATCAGCCCATTACACTGACTTAATAAATACAGTGCTAAAAGTCCAAGATGTAAACAATAATTTAACATATCGAAAAGATAAAAAAGAGAAAAACAAAAGACTATAATTAATTAAACCTAAATTAATCGGACATAAAGGAAGCATCGTAAAAGTTATTAATTTAGGAATATAGAATCAAACATTTGTTTTCGGTTTTTAAAGTGGTAATATATCGTTTTTATCTAGAAGAATGAAGTAAAAACACAACTTCTAAATAAAAAGTTATTATCACAGCACAGCTTCTATTATAAATTCCAAGTTAAGCTACTGAAAGTTTCTATCACACTGAAAACTCCAGCATTACCATTCCAATAAGAAGCAAAAACATGTCACTAGCACAATTTTTTTTTGTTGTTGTTACGGAAGAATGGCATTCAAACTAGAATGAACATCTTTGTAGAACTTCCTTTCCTTTGATAGTGAGCGAATTTTCGCTTATCAGAAAAACTTCTTGTTAGCAAAAATTCTCCATTTGTTGGGACACCAAGGAATAAACTTTAAGAATAGGGATACAGCTGTTACTTCATTGACATCCATTCGTAAGCAAACTGATGGTTGGATGCGATTCAAATCAGAGTGGAGTGGGAAGCAGGTTTTTTTGTTCCCTTTTTCCTCGCCATCTTTATTTTTATGTTTCCGTATCTTACGACTGCAAATCCTTCTATCTTGCTCACTAAAATTGTTATCATATATTTTCTTAAATCTTAAAGTTTTGATTCATGTTTATTTCATCGTCCTTTATTTTGGATATTTTAAATGTTTAATAATTCCAGCAGATTCGCATGTCTCTTTTCAGCTAGATTTAATTTTTTGGATCCTTTTAAAGAATAACGGGAATCCTTTATTTATTTTTATTTATTAAAGAAAATTTATCCTTTTCGACGCAAAGTTTTGCAGGAGAAGAAAATTTAAAAGAGCTTACACCCCGCAAACATTTTTTTAGTCTATGCGAGGTAAACATAAATCTCTATGATCATCAAACCAGTGTTCATATAACTAAGAAATATTACATTCCTGTTTTTTAATACATTCTGTATTTTACTGTAACACTCTATGATGGAAACTACTGGAACTAGGACTGATTTAAACTGTTTTCATCAACTAACAGACATCTTTAAATCTTGCGACTTTTCTGAGGGTTTACAGTATTCTTGCTGCTGATGCATTGTAAAATGATATGTTATTAAAGTGTGTCTCAATAATATGCATATGCATATGCATAATCTTCTCAGAAAGCGACGCTTTAGTTTGAAAGCAGTGGGCCCACTTGTACGTTTGCGCTGATGGTTTCTTGTGAAATGGTAATCCATGTGTCAAAGGTTAGAAGAATCATTGGGAATAGTATTGTTAACACATTATAGAAAGATTATTCAAGTCGATTTATAAAATTGGGCGCACTTTGCATTGTTTGCCTTTACAGCATTTGACAAAAGTGGAGATCTCGCAGTATTAATTATTTGGTTTGGTTTATTTGATTATGGCAAAGCACTCGAGGGCTACTGCTATCGAGGGAGGGATGCCTTCGTGGAGGATTTTCTAAGGTAAACTAACTCGTATACACGTTATGCATGAAAACCACGACCCGGAACAAACTATCAGTGTTCAGGACTTACCGTTCGGTCTCTGGTAAGCCGTAGTAATGACTTGTAATTTCCATACATTTATTTAACATGAGTTATGTTATGCGTTTTAATTTGCTTTACCATAAATGTCGTAAGTATAAACGTACATTCCATATATCAGATGCTTCAAAAAGAATAGCACGATTTCAGTCTTAAATAGTTCATCAGTGACCCATGAGTATTGACTGATTTTTGTTTGACTAATTCGGCTATGAGGAAAAATTTCTCATTGGCACTAACTTTTTTTCCCTTTCTTTTACGAGAATGAAAAAAAAATAAGTTTTGCCCGTTTTTACTAAAATTTATCCTCTGAGAAAAATTGCGGTAGTCTGACAGCCTGTTATATTTGGTTATTTTTTTAAACTAGAGTAATGGAATAACGATTAATCATTCATGACATATTTAGCAATGTAATAATTTTGAACTAACCTTATAAGGTATTTCTCCCGCCTTTTTCGCATGCCTTCATGGTGTAGCAGTCAGCACGCTCGACGCGTAACCGAGAGGTCCGTGGTTCGAGTCCCGGCGAAGGCGTTGCTCATGTTTCACTTCTTCCAGCTTCCATATAACCCAATGTCTCTACACTGGCGCCCTAACTAAAAGGTTATGGATGATGATTCTCCACCACCAAGATTTGGCGATTGGAGCCCCTAATCCCCAGTCACCCTTTAAAAGGGGGAGTATATAAAGTGTTTCTCTCGCCTTCTTCGCATGCCTTAGTGGTGTAGTGGTCAGCACACTTGACGCGTAACCGAGAGGTCCGTGGTTGGAATCCCGGCGAAGGCGTTGTTCATTTTTCATGTCTCCTGTTTCCAAATAAATCCTAACGTCTCTACAGCCTATATAAACTATTCCAAGAGAAATTTAGAATGAAACCTTTCCGTTTAAAATTTTCAGCATCCATCTAGAATGTTTATAATTTTTTGTTTACATCTTCCTTTCGGCTGAAACAAAATAGTGTAGCACTTTGATAGAGTATAACATTTTTGTTCGGAACAAAAATGGTTGCGCGTTAGTTTAACTTACTTTCATTTAAGCAATAAAGATAAAAGTAATATTTAATACAGACACGTTTCAAGGAAACTAATTTTATTTACTTCAAAAATAACTATAATAAAAAAACTACAGTTACAAAGGGTAGTTTCTTTAAATATAATGCTGCGTTAAATCATATAACTGTAACTTTTTAAAGCATAAAATGCAACAAAATCTGATATGTCATATGTTGTAGAATTTTATGACGTTAAATTTTAAGTCAGTAGGATAGTTTTGGGCGCAGTAGATGTGAAAAATGTGCAACGCCCTCGCCGGAACTCGAACCTAGATCTCTCGAATACGCGCCGAGAGTGCTACCGTTACACGACGAAGGCATGCAGAAAGGCGCGACAAAATATCTTATATACTTCCCCTTTTTAAGGGCGTCTGGGAATTAGGGGACTCAGTCGCTAAACCCTGATGGTGAAGAATCATCATCCACCACCTTTTAGCTCGGGCAACTCTATAGAGTTAATAGTTTTTTTTTAATGCTGGAGACATGAAAAATGAACCAACCTGGGTTTCGAACCCTGGTCCTCTCGAATATGCGGGGAGTTTGCTATTGTAACACCACGAAAGCATGCAGAAAGGAGGGAGAAAATACTGTATAAATGTTATTTAGCCTTAGTACCTTTAGTTTGCTTTTATAATCGTATGCAAAAGATAAAATAGTTTAAATATTCCTTTTAGATTTACTGAACCTGAAAATAAAAATTCCAAATAAATTACTCAGAAGTCGATAAAGAAATACGTTTCAATTCAATAAATCAGAGCGTGCTGTTTTCTAGGTTGAATAAAATCATACTTAAAGACTTTGCTATTTTGAGCTTAGATAAGAAAATTATTATATTTTTTTATTGAGGTATTTTATTTCATTTGTGTAAGGGGCATTAAGAATAGCGCAGATTATTTTTGTTAAATAAAAATGGTATAGAATATTTTTCCTCCTTGTAGAAGTGGGAATATCATTCGCCCTTGAAATACATTGATTATTTCTATAAATCCCACTTTCAATATTGGATTGGATTTTACTTAAATTTAAACTACAAAGTAGCGTGCTTCTTCATTTCCATATACCGTCAAGGTTAAGTAACTGATGACACGTTTTTAAAGTATCAAGCTAAAATTATTTTTCTACTGATTTCGAAAAGCACTTCGTAGTTTAATAAATAAATTATTTACTTAGTGTTGGCAATTAAATACTTTGCCCAGGATTTTGATAAGACTGGCAAAACTTCAAACTCAGACGAATGTTTTTGTAACCATATGGAGCGTCCGGGCACTTGCGTCTAGAAGCATGGCTGTGCTGAAACACGCCCAACTCATCACTTACCGTTGACCACTCACATACGTTTGAAGATGCACTGTGGATCCGAGCGTTGTACAAGCTAAACAAACTCCATACCATTACGGTCTCCCACCAGCCTATATAGTTCCCTATTGACAGGCGGGATCCATGGATTCATAGGGTTTGCGCCAATACAATTAGAAAAGACGATTCCTCAGACCACGCTACGCTTTTCCAGTCATCTTAAGTGTCCGTTGTCGGTGTTGTTATGCTCAAGAAAGACTAATAGTTCTGGCTCGTACATCTGCGTCTTGCGATGTCAAGGGCCGTTCTGAGCTAACGGAGACAACTGACTTAGCCGATCCATCTCCAAATCCAGTTTTTCCCCATAGGACAGCGAGTTGTAAAATCTGAACTGCGCTCATAGCGGACCTAATCGACCCATGGAACTAACTCCGTTAACTCAGATAAACCTCAGTGTTAATGGCCCTTTACCGGCCAGAGTATTGGACCCCTATCACGAGAGAGGATACTTGACAGCCGATGATGGCCTTATTCACCCAACATCTTCTTACAGCCACACTGAAGACGTAAGATGGTGGTTTTACCTGGATTCTTGTACTCAAGGTATATCCTTGCAATAATAGATGTCTGAAAATCCAAACTTCATTTCTAGCTTCGAAATGCTAGGTCTCGTATCACAAACGTTCCTCCGCATTGAAAGTAGCTTAAATCGTTGTACTGTTATTCTCATCCGTAAAAATATTTGATAGCTGATAGAGATGTCTGTCGTTTTACATAACACCAGCGGACGTAACAAAATCTGTGCATAGATGATGTTGCTACGTATTTTGCATGAGCTTCTCTGTACCAGTTTTTCTGACACTTGAATGTATTTTCATACGATAAAACAAAACGCAGCGTTTGTCGATAATTGATTAATCCTGTGCTTAAATTATGCAGTTTTAGAATTTCCTTATTTATTCTTCACCTGCTGACAAAAGTTCTAATTTTTCTTATAATAGCCAAAGCTGTTAAACTGCATTAATTTGGCTGCTTTAGTCTTCTAAAATGTGTCCATGTACTGACTGCATGAATGAATGAAATACTTCCAGTTTTGAAGACTTAATTTTGCCATTTTAGAGGTATTATTATAAGGTATTTTCTCGTTCCTTTCCGCATCCCTCTGTGGTGTAATGGTAGCACACTCGGCGCGTATTCGAGAAGTCAAGGTTCGAGTTAAGGTTAGGGCACTGCACAGATTTCACATCTCCACACAAAAATAAATAAATAAATAAATAAAAATAAAATCTGAAAGGTTTCAGATTTTAAATCACGTCCAAAGGGGCGTTTTTTAAAGTTTTGTGTGTTACCTTTATTTATTAAATATCATGTTCTTCGCACTTAAACCATAAAATTCAGTTCAACAGCAATATCGCAAAATAATTTTAAAATGAGTGTATCTTTAGAATTTCTGATACACAGCTCCGCGCGCTTTAGATAAAAAGGTTTTTCCCCCGGTAGAGTGTTGCCATTGCTCGCATTGAAATCCTTGAGTTTGTTCATCAAAAATTCGTTAAAGTTTTACAAAATATGAAATAGATAATAAATGCTTGCAGATGCGGGTGGAAACGTACGTTATTCAAAATTGGATGGCTCTAGGTACCGTTGTTTTATCACATTTGGAGAAATATACATACTTCTATGCAGATTCTTCATTATTTAATTTCTTTAAATATAATACAGGGCTGCAATATTTTGTGGCAACAGTTTGAAAAGTGATTCAGACTTTTAATGTTTCCGACTCAAAATCACAAAACGAAAACAATAGTCCTTCAGGAACAAAGCCCCTTTGGTCTGAAAAAAACTAATGACTCTGCAGTGGCGCCCGAACTAAACAGGTAGTGGACAATAGTTCGTCATCACCATGATTTGGGTCTTCTAATCACCAGTCGCCCTTTAAAACGGAGGTAGTTTCTCCTTCCTTTCCGCATGCCTTTGTGGTGTAACGATAGCACAGTCGGCGAGTATTCGAGAGGTCCAGGTTCGAATCCCGGCGAGGGCAATGCACGATTTTCACGTCTCCTGCTTCAAAAATCCTAGTGACTCTACAATATAAATAAATTCTGAATTAAGAAAGTAGTTATGAAGATATTTTTGTTGGCTTACAGTCAAAAAACGTACATTACATAAATTAATAAAGGGAGATGAAGTCTTCATGGCATCATCACCCTTTATTAACAATTAATTATTAGTTTTACTTTTAAATTTGGCTTATCACGATCATCGTCTCCACTTTTACTTAACAGAAATGCTTTGTAGTACTTGCTTCAATTATTTTAAAAGGGAACGTAAAATTGAAAGCAAGTGCAATTAAATTTCAGTACCTGCAAAACGAATTCCTAATATGAGTGCAAGCAAACACATTGTGTTGGTTAATGTAGATTTTGTTTTAGCAGAAGCGCCATCAGTTATTCAGACATGTTTGCCTTCATCAAATAAATAAAAGACAAGTTCCCCAAACAAAAAATCGGATTGACGAAATTTCAAGAACGTACTAGGAACTGACATAAGTAAACAGGCACTGCTACAGATATATTACGACTTCCACATCGTTGACAACGGGTTGCGCACAATGCTGGTGACTACATCAGAGGGTACTAAAAGTTTCAAAGATGTATCATTTTCTATCAATTGTAAATAAATCATTGCCACTATTAAAGTTCAAGCACTTTTGTAAAGTATAACTGAGATTAGTTATTTTTCAGGTTTTCTGTAATAAATTATTTATTTCAGTTACTATTTGAGTGGAACTGTTTTTTTAAAGTCTTTTGCTTTTGACGATAAAAATATTGATTATTTACTGCAATAAAACGTTTTGGGACATTTCCAATTTTTTTTCAAATTTCTTGAAAACAATAAAATTTAAAGAGCTGGTAATTATTTAACGTCATTCTGAAATTAGATTTACAAATTCGCAATAAGATAAAGTAGTGAGGAAAGGAGTATGTGTAAGTTTATACGGGGAAATTCTCAAATGGGAATATACCGAAAAGCTATTTAAAAATGACGCTCGTTATAAAAACCTCTTTCTAAAGGGACCGCTCAATTGTAATGATCTATCAAAAAGTTTGCCATTGATGAGAATATATTAAATCCATTTTTGTGACAATGTCTACTCGCAATACCATTTTATTCCTTTTAGGACGGCATTTATATAGTTGACTTCCTTATAACGAGAGTCGACTGTATAATAACCCCCCTTTCATAGAAGTTATACACTGGTGTGCAAAAATTAAGGACGAGACGGTTTTTTCAATATAACTTTGTACAAAAGCTTTCCAAATCAACGCATTTAATACCGTAAGATCCCCAATACATAAGGACATGAGTAATGTAAGCAACACTTACTAACAGAGAAATCAGAGAGATAAAAGAAACTTTATTGAAAAAGTAGCATGGAGCGCAATGCGACTGAAGGCCGAAACATCCCTGTGATGGGTGTCCAGCAAGAAACATCCGGTCTTTAATAGGGGATATGATCTCCCCTGACTGCTAGGCAGGTTTCACATCATTTTTGCATGCTGGATATGTGGTTGTTAATGAGCTGTTGAGACACTGCTGCTCGTTCCTCTTGTAGCACCAATCGCAGTTTCGGAATCGTTACTGGCGATAAGTTAGGTGTTGCCACGGGTCTCCCTAGTAAGTTCTGTACACGCCTGACGGGATTTAGATCCAGAGACCTTGCCGACCAATCCATGTGTTCAATATCTTCACTCTCCAACAGCTCTTCGACAGTAACTGTGCGATGAGGTGGAGCGTTGTCGTCCATGAAGAGGAACTGAGGACCCATAGCCCTTGTGAAAAGACGCATGTAAGGAAGAAGAACCTCTTTACAATAGCAGTCCCAGGTGGCGAACCTCTTTGGGAGATATGAAGGTCGGTCCGGCTACCAAGCATTATGTCTGCTCGAACGAGAACTCCGCGACCTCCAAAACAGTCCCTTTTGATGATGTTGAAGGGGTTATTGCGTGTTCCCCGCTCTGTCCAGATGTGCATGTGTCTAGAATCGCAACTCAGACTAAATCTGCTCTCATCTGTAAAGAGTACTCGTCCCCATTCATTGTCTCTCCAATTCCGGTGTTCCCGGCACCACAGAGAACGCCTTCTCCGATGGGCAGGCGTTAGAGGTACACACCGTACAGGGCGTCGTGCAAACAGACCACCACCGTGCAGTCTTCTGGCCACGGTAAAACGCGATATCGGTCGTCCAGTCGCCTGAGTCGTGTGTCTAGCGATTTCTCCCGCTGTCTGCCGCCTGTTTCTTCTGGCCTGTAAGGCAATATACCGGTCATCTGCGGGTATGGTTCCTCGTGGACGACCACTACTAAACCCCCAGATAGCTCTTCGTGTAGTTTGAAATTGTCTCCATAGTCGTGAAACGATGCTGTGAGCAATTCCGAACTCTGCAGCCACACTTGCCACACTGCGGCCTTCCTCCAACTTCCCAATGCTTCGACCTCGGGTAAAAGCATCCAGATGTCGTCTAACAGATTGATTATTCGCCATTTCTCGCTGAGGCAGTAACTCGGTGTGATTTTAACTGCTATACGGCGTGCAATCTCTTTGCCAGAAATACTGATCTTACACCGACAACATGCTTTATACTATCAGACACTCCCCCATTACGTCTACCTGCATATCTGCGCATGTGCTACCGTACATCACCTTACTTAATCTCTTTCTGTCCGCTCTGCCTCTTCGTTCAGCTGATATGCTACTTTTTCGACTTCGTCCTTAATTTTTGCACACCAGTGTATTTTGCCTCTAACTTGATAATGATGACACAGAAAATGAGAAAAAAAGCAAGATTTTAAATATAACTAAATCTGACCTACAAACGCGTAAATCCGAGACACTTTTCGTGTGAAATTTCATCTTGAATACATCCCTTTCTCTAGGCGAGCAATTTTCGAGCGCTTTGCGGCTCTATAAATGAATATACTACATAATAACGCACTCAGTTATCTGGAAATGCCGGCGATAAGCATGCAGAGTTATCAAAGAAATCTAGGTGTAACGAGACTGGAAAATACAGAAGGAGTAGAAAGTTTTAGCTGATCATTATGTAAAAGTGAAAAAAAAACTTACAAAAACTGATAATATAGAATATTAAAATCAGTTACGTGCAGCTAAATAATATGCCTTAGTGATACTAATTTATGTTAAACATTTTACATAATTTGCTTCAAATTTTTACCAAAAAATTTCAAGAAAGACTATGTGATTAAAAAATAAGAATCATACTTAGTTTTAAATTTTCATCTCAAGTTCATTAATCTACCTTTACAAAGTAAATAAAATGTCAGGTCAAGAGATCGAATAATCTGTATTGTAAGAACCTATATTTTTGTTGCGCTGCACTTGGCATTTCTCCCGAGGATATATATATATAAAGCTTTAATTGCTTTATTAAAAGTAATATATTTTTTTGGGGTACAAAGAGCGTGAAACGGGGAAAAATTATCATAAAACTTTTATTTCAGGAAATAATACCTCATGCGCAAAGAGATAACTTTTGTTCTTCCTGCAAAGATAAATGTGCTCCAAAAAGAAACTTAAGGTGCAACTTTAGGTATTTTTTGGTTATTCAATATTTTATAGCAATTAATGTTACTCCAGTTTGGCTTAAAGTAATTGTTTTGAAAGAAATAATTAGTTAAACATGATCTTAAGCTTTGTCTGAAGATTATTTACTTTCATTTCCTGAAGTCTTTGGAAAAACCAGACAAGGCAAATAAAAATATTAGCATTATTTACTAGATAGCTCAAGACGAAGTTTTAATTAAAAGCTACCTTTTTAAGAACACTTAATTTCTATTTAAAATTTGCTTTTTTTAACTTTGCTGAGTTCATTAAAGCTGCATTTTGTTTTCTGAAGATTAAACTCTCACTTACATTTTTATTTGTTATTTACCTAAATATCTGTTATTATTTAAAAAGTCAGTCCTTCTATAATTTCGCTAAAACATCATTAATGATAGAAAAGATAAGAAATGAAGTACATGCTTTTGAACTTAATTCAAGAAGGAAAACAAAACAAAACGAATAATTATTCATTTGAAGCCTAACGTTAAATTTTCCAGCGAAGATAAAATGTTTTTGGCAATAATAATCCAAAATCGAAAATCTCTACAAAACTGCAGTTTTACAAAACGTTTAAACACCGAATGATCAGAAAAAATATTAAGTTTCATATCATTTTAAGGGTGCAACTGGTTTTAGTACACAAAGTTTAATGGTTTCATATTAATATAAAGTTTTCGCAGCCCAAAGTGATATTGGTTAGTGGCTCTGACTATCGTACCGAAGGGCTCGTGTTTGAATCTCGGAAAGGCACGGATGTTGTAAATGTAGAGCGGCTTTGCGGCATAGGAGCACTCTGAATGTATGGTAAGCTAGAAGTTCTCTCGTGTGGTTTGTTGGTAGGGTTGTAGAGTCATTGGGTTATTTACAAGCCGGAGAGATGAAAAATGAGCACTGCCCTTGCCGGGAATAGAACCACGGACCTCTCGGTTACGCGTCGAGCGTGCTAACAACTACACCACGAAGGCATGCGAAGAAGGCGGGAGGAATACCTCATAGGGTAACGCATCGACCCCCCCCGGGGGTGCTCTCCCTCAAAATTGAGGTGGAACTGGGCAAAATCGCATTGTCACCTTGTAAGGTGTATTTTAATTTTATAACAGTTATTTTTGATTTTGAAACCCTTTCCTTTCAATACTTGTTTCCTATACTGTCTACTAGAATGAGTTTTTAGAATCACGTTGTATGTAACTGAGGTAGAAGGAGTATTTAAGGAAAGTACAGCTTACTTCAGTAGGAGAGCTTAGGAATCCTTAGTAGCACGTGTTTGCCATCAGGCTACTTCGTTATTAAACCTACTACGCTCTACCGTATTGTACATGACTGCTGATAATTACGGGCTACGTTAAATTAAGGGCCAACTACGTTAGGGTTTTGTGTATAGCTTCGGCTAAGTCAGTTTACTTTAACATTAGATTAGTTTCTTATTTTTCTTATCTTGATTTGAAGCCCGAGTGGAGGCTTTCCTGTGCACACGAGAAGAGGCCGACTGTATTATTTCTTTGAGCGAACAAAAAACCTCCTCTGGATTTTGTCGTGACGCTTGAACTCAGCGATAAGTCTCTACACAGTTCAATAGGTTCCCTACTTTCAGCATAGGCCAAGTAGTGAGGAACATTATAACCTATACGGAGCTCAAGGCTCTTGCCAACACAGACGCAATCTTGCACTTCTTGCCACGATAAAATTGTTCTGATTAGGTCGGACAATATAAGATTAGTAGCAAGAACAACAACAAATAAAGTTTTCGTTATAAAAGAGACGAATAGAATGTAAACTTTAGCTGGATTACACTACCTTATTCTCTACGATTACTATGCAGATGAATACAACAAATGGTGATGCTGCTCAACGGTAGCATGGAAGACAAAGTATTTGCATAAACTGGATTTGACAAGGACATCGGATAGTGTCAAGAAGTTTCGACTTAATTGAATTCACTGGCTAACTAGAAAAATATCGATTTCACAATGAAACATTAAGAAAGACGATTTAGAAATGAAACATTAAAAAGGATTTATTAGTATAACATACCCATGTTTCCTGAAATATTTGCTAAATCTTTTAGAAATTTCGAAAATTCAATTATGTACTAAAATTATTTACAACTTTATAATGTAGCCCCATTCGTACATGATTAATCTAGACTTCCATGTTGATAATGTTCTACTAATCTCAGTATTGAATGTTTTATAGTTAGAGTTTATTTCAAAGGTTTCTAACAATATCAAACCAAAACCTTCTATATCTAAATGTGCTAACCAGCAGTAAGATGAAAATTAAAGGGCAATAAATGTTTTGCAAGGTGAGAGAATTGCCTTAGATTTTAAGTCGACGAAAAACTTCCCAAATGAATGTTATTGATATTTTATCAAAATAATCAAAATATTGCCAGTTTAGCAGTAATGCTTGCAACATTTCTGAATATTTTGCTATCCGCCGATCTGTGCTGTGATTCACTACAGATGTCAATCATGTCTTTCACAATTCGGATCCATAGCTAATGCAATTAAATTTTAAGACTTAAGAAATCCTCTGATAATAAGATCTTTCGCTAGTTGTGACTGCTTTAGAGTGCTAGTAATGGAATCCTTTAGTTGTAGAAATAATTGTTTGCTAGAGACTTGCCATAACTTCTCCCTGAATTAGGTGAATTTTAATCTATTGTTCAGATTTTCAAGCACTGATATCATGAATTGGCAGTGGTTTGATACCTTTAGAGAGTAATGTTAGAGCCAGCTTACATAATTACTCGCCTGAGGCAAAGAAACAAACGTACGGCTCTGTATGCAGTCAAATTAACTGTATCTGTACACGTCTATATTCAATAAAGGTAATTATACAAAATCAATTTTCATGATATTTTAATAATAAATTTATATATTGAAAAATTAATGCGCGTAATAATTTAGAATTTTTAAATGAAAAAAATTAAAAATTTCTTTTTTCATAAATAACAAATGATATTTAAATAATACAAATAGCACTACAATTAATGTAAAACATGTTACATTAATAATCAAGCTTATCTTTTTACAAGCTTAGTTTCCTCGATTTTAAATAAAATCATTAAAAATTCATTTCCAAAAACAACTTTGTTATTTAACTTATATTGTGCACAGTGATATCTGAAACATTTTTTAGGTTAAGGGACCATTTTGCCCCAGTTTTGAAGGAGAGCACATGGGCGTGGATCTGAGGGTTTCCCACCTCCTCTTCCTCTACCAACAACCTCTCGAGAGGACTTTCGGTATTTTGAGTGACCATGCACTTTAAGTGTCCCATGCCGTACAGACAGCATATATTTTACAAAACATCCGTGCCTTCTCTGGGCCTTGATCCCGGGCCTTTTGGTAGGGCAGTCAACATCGATAACTATTTTCCCGTCTGGGCGACACCCTAAAATTAGTAACCGACAGCGTCAAAAGTATTCTTAATGCAATTTCCGAATTTACATGCGACTTAAATAGAATGCATTCCTGAATTATCTTTAAAAGTCATGACTTTTCTTAGTTGTTAGAATTATTGAAGTAGAATAGTTTTTTAAAACTAGGTATTTCTGATGGAATATCTGAAGTATTTTTATCATTTGGCTGAGCTGCTCATTTTTAAAATATTTAAATCCAGTGAAATTATTTTTTTCGTCATTTAGAAACTGTAAAACGGAAGTTATCTTTTTTCATTTCTGATAAGTCTGTTTTACGTTTGAAATTAAAATGTCTCTCATTTTTTTCATTTCTGCTATGAAAAAAGATTTTTTGACAAAATTAGTTCTTTTAACAATTGATTATTGAAAATCTGATTTATTAACCCTTCGTTTTCACACCTTTTCATATTCTTTTAATATATTTACCTTTAAAACTAAATTTTACAATTCAGAAGCATACTTCTTCCCATTTTTTCGTAAGGAAAGAGATATGCATTCTATTACGTTTGTTTGTTAAATTCAATATGCAAAGCATACAAGAACTATCTGTGTAAGTACAGGGATATACTTTCATGGCAGAACTTTTAGCGGAAACTGGCTTGTGTTTACGTTACACATAGAGGAAAAACACGAATTCTTTCATACAGTCATCCCGTTTCAATATTAGCTTAAATTATCTGATAATTAATCGTGGAAATCGTTTAGAAACTGAAACTTAATAATCGTAATTATTTTATAAGGTATTTCTCCCGCCTTCTTCGCATGCCTTCGTGCTGTAGTGGTCAGCACGTTCAACGCGTAACCGAGCGGTCCGTGGTTCGATTCCTGGCAAAGGCGTTGGCAATTTTTCATCGCCCCTGCTTTCTTCGAATAACCCATAGGTTCCCAACCTTTTTCGAACTGGTGCCCCCTTTTCTAGTGAATATTTCAATACCGCCCCCCCTAGAGAAATAAGAGCGTACATAATGCATGGTGAAAACAAGAATTAAATAAAAAAAATTACTAATACATAGAATGTTGTTGGAATTGAAACGCTACTGAATTTCTTCGTTATTTAAAAAGAAAAATAAAAGTTTTAGCTTACCTGTTATAAGGACAGGCAGGGGTTTTGATGATACGAAATAATCCATAATAAACTATTGCTTTCTAAATAAATAAATTGACAGTTTCAGAGAACACTCAAAAGGCATACTTAATTATTATTAAAAAGTATTTTTATTAAAATTTAAAGGCATCGAATTTCTAACTTAACTAATGAGAAGGCTGAATTTGATGCATTTTAAGAAGCTTGTTAATATCAGGCTCGATTTTACTTAAAAACAATCGTAAATCGCCGCGTTCAGTAACATGGAGCCGATTTCTCTTTTTCGTTACCAATGTTGCTACAGCACTAAATCCACGTTCTGCTAAATATGAAGATGGGAATGCTAGCAGAAATCGTTGCACAATCGACCATAATCTTGGATACAATTGCGAAATCGACTTCTGCAGCCAAAATTCTTGGTAGCCATTCTTGAATTTAATTTTTAATTCCTCATTTGTCGTCAGTTCTATCAGTTCTTCTTCTAACTGAGATGGTCCTGCTGTGTTGACATTGGAAAAAGGATCCAAAACCCAGTCTGGTATGTCCATGTTTAAAATGTCCTCGAATCGTTCCTTGAAGTCATTGTAGAGGTTTTCCAAGTGCTGACAGTAAACAAGCAAGTCGTCGTGCTTGAATGATACTGCTGATAAACATGGGAAGGTATGGAATTCACGTCTGCCTATATTTCTTTTATATAATAGCAGTTTAGACACGAAAGCAGCAATGCTATTTTTAGTCTTAATCAAGTTTAAGTCTTCTCCTTGAAGTTGGAGATTGACATCATTAAACAATTTATAGAGGTCTGCTAAGTACGCAATATCGTTTTTTGATGCGATGAGGTTGTCGCGCAATTCCGTGTCTTTGTTTCCTAGGAACTCTATCACAGATTCAAACAGATTGTAAAATCGAGTCAAACAAGTACCTTTTGAAAGCCAGCGCACCTCTGTGTGAAGCAGCAATCGGTTGAAATCTTCATCATTTGCAATGCAAAGCTGACTAAATAATCTGTCATTCAACGAGTTACTTCTGATTTTATTAACTGCTCTTATAACATATTGCAGTGATGTATGGAGACGTTCGCTCAAATTTTTCGCAACCAAATGCTGTCGATGAATTACGCAATGCACAGCAAGCACGTCCGGAACTTTATTTTTTAAGCATGCTATGAAGCCTTTGTGACGCCCTGTCATAGCCGGTGCGCCATCCGTAGCAACCGACAAAATATTATTAAAAGGAATTTCCTTTTCGTCAAAAAACTTTTGCAGTGTATCAAATATGGTTTCTCCTTTTGTATCTGTTTCCAAATTGGTAGCAAACAACATTTCTTGACATATTTTTTCATCTTTGATAAACCTCACGTACGACAATAACAATGCTTCATTGGTTGGTAAAGTGGACTCATCCAGCTGAATTGAAAATTGACAAGTCTGCAGATAATTGCACAACGATTCTTCAATGTTTTCAGCCATCTCATCAATTCGTCTTTGCACAGAATTATTGCTCAAAGGAATTTTTCGGATAATATCTGTAGCTGGTTTATGGAGCACGGTGGTTATTACTTCTTTAACTGCTGGTAAAATTAAATCTTCCCCAATAGTATGTGGCTTGCCTGTTTTAGCAATCAACAATGAGATATTGTACGAAGCTCGAAGTCCGTCATCGTCTTGTTTAGAAGCTGATGAAAATAATTTTGATATAGTTGGCTGATTTTCAATCTTCTTTTTTATCTCTAGAAAATAGGTCATATCTCTGTCTTTCTTATCCGGATGCATTTTATTAAGATGATCTTGAAGCCTAGAAGGTTTCATCGCTTCATTCGAAAATGTTTTTTGACAAATAAGGCACAATGGAGATGATGGATTTGAGGGATTTTCGATAAATCCGTATTTTATATAATCCGCACTGTACTGCCGCCTCTTCTTTTTTGCTTCCGACATGGGTTTTTCTTTACTTATACTTGATCCAAGTTAAGGGAGCTGCAAGGGATACTGCCGGTTTAAATAATATAAGTTGAAGTAGCAAAATATTAAGGCAACGCCGTTTTCATCGTACGCAGTACATGCTGCGATGAACGATAGATAGTGTGAGCCTGAGTCTGTAGCATTCTGCGGGGCTGTTCTATTTTTAGCTACCTACAATTTTGATCGGGTAAACCACTGGCGACGATTTGTCTACTCCGCCGCCGCTTATTTCGGCGCTCTAATTTTTTCCCGCGTCCAACGTCGCCTACGCACTTTTACAGACTCTCTTAGAATACAGTTTAGTTGGAGATCTCGCTATCGTTGCCGCTTGTAAGTGGCATTTTTTAGTCCCAGTGACATTTTTTGTAAATGTTACGGCCAAAGCCCGAAATCGGCCAATTCGCATTTTGGCCAACGTTGCTGTAAACTTACCGGCGAATGTCCAATCTTTTTGTTGATTTCTGGCTTTGACCGGCCAATTTGGGAAAAAAGAAATCAAGGGCAGATGGTTTTACACACTGTTAAAAATGAAGTATTTAAAAATGAGTACTTCTGTGAGTTCAACGAGTAGAAACTATTCAGTGAACGCATATGCTGTAACAATGTGATAGTGTGAAGATTAGATTTGCGCCCTTCAAAATGACGAATTATATCTTAAGCAAATGCGTTGCGTATCGAGTATGAATACAGAGGCAAATTGAGTACTCAATTTGTCAACTACCTTTAAGGGTGATCCTTAGTCTTTTTCTGCTCCATAGACTCAATCTACCATTATCACATCAGGCTTTGGCCAAGAATTCCCAGCCACTTCGCGAAATGGCCGGCCAAAGTATAAAATACAATATTAATTGCAAGTATTTCGGACTTTGGCCAAACCTCCTGGCCAAAACGCGAACTGGCCGAACTTCGGGCTTTGGACGTAACATAAATATGTACATAAAGACAATAAAGATATATTTTTGCACTGAAGGCTTTTCCTTCTGATATTATGAACTCCGGTTCTACTGCTCCTTTCACTAAAATGGTGACCCTTTCAACAAAAGTCAACAGTTTTCTGCGCCTTTTTGGAGTGCATCTCGCCAAATTGGCAAGACAGGTTGCTAGTTTTAGCACATGCAGCCCCAGAATCGTACATACTAGAGAGGTATGTCTTTCTCTGAACAGTGAAGTCTCATATCGAAATATGTGAATTTTCGCACACGTGATAGAAATGAATTATCAGCGTGATTTTAAAGTCTTTTTTAGACTATATTTGGCTAATCTTCCAACGCCCCTCTGTGCCATATCAACGCCCCCTAATTTTCTCTGGGTTTTTTACCGCCCCCCTGAAAGCCTGAAACGCCCACAAGGGGGCGTTATCGCCCACGTTGGGAACCTATGGAATAACCTAATGTCTCTACAATTTTTTGAATGCATTTCTAGAATTTCCCTATTAGTTTTCTGCTTCTCTTAAGCAATAGCCTCACTTGCCTCATACTTGTGCCGGTTCTGAGTAATGCCATATTTTAATAATTTAATTAGAGAGAAAATTAGAAATTGGACATTTCTTTAGCTTTTTAATTCGTTTGGTAGCTTTTATTCTTATTTATTGGTTCTCATCCACTGATAGTCATTTGTATTACTTAAATTTTGAATGACTATGTTCGTAGTAGTTAACAGAATTTCTGATTTTGATCGATTATATGTATGTAATATAAATTCTGTAGATAACTTGAGAATCAGAGTATAGTTTTCAAAGATAAGATATTTATCTTTATTTACTTGCAAGGTTTTCAATGAGTAGCTTCATAAGATGACATTCACAGACAGACTGGAACAAAACAACGCATTGATTTACATTTGCTAACGCTCTAATGCTTTTTTAAAAAAGGCTTTTACGTCACCAAGCCTCTTTCTCTTTGAAGGGGGGAATACCATATATAAAATATGAAAGAAAACTGCTGACTTTAATTTCGTAGTAGTCCTTTTAATTCCTCATTTTAATTTTGTTAAGTCTGCTTCCTGTCTGAGTCATCTAAAAATTTATCCGCATTGCACCATTACGTAAAAGTAGTAATGAGGATACTTTTTGACAAATCAGCGTCCAAAATGTAAACAAAGGAATAAACTCTATAAATAACCCCTTGCTGAAATGCGTAATGACATTGACTGTCTTCCTTTCGCTATGCTAAAATGTGCTGTTGCATTGCACTGTTCTCTATTGGGTCCATTGTCTAAAGAAAGTAATATGCGGAAAAATTGTGGCGTGTTTATTGCATTCATAATGATGATGTGGAAAGATGAGTATTTATCTTCAAAATTAGTTATCAAGGCATAAAATTATGTGCTAAGCCACATCTGCTAAGTTCTCTTCCGTTATATCACCTTGTAAGTCTCCAAGTTTATCATTGTACATATACCGCAAAGAATCATCAAGTACTGACAGATTTTATATTTCATATAAATATTATTTTAAAACGTCGATACTTTTTTAAAATCGGTTATGTTGCCCAACTATTAATTTAATTTATTAGCAATAAAGAAGGCATTAAATCTGACATAAAATCTGAAATTCATTTTTATCTGTTAGATGAGAAGCTTTGAAAATTATTAGACTAGTCAAACCTTGAAAGAAAACAATTATGAACTAGAGTAGTAAAGAAAGCAAAGTTAGTATCTTGGTGTTGAACGTAATAGTACATATCTGAAAGAGCTCTAGTAACCTGCAAAAAAAAAACTCATTAGCTCAGTATCCTGCTATAAAGGATAAGAACACTTACTTATCTATGAAACCGTTAATTTCATTCTTTAATTTTTGCTTCTTAAATACCGATTATGAGGTTCTTCTTTCTAACGAAATGTGCGGGAGGTGTATAATATAGACCAAAGAATTGATTTTAACCCATTGGATAATTTCGAATAAACCATTTTGCATTTTGCTTTGTATCCTGGTTATCAGTGTAGTAAATACTGTCATAACGAAATATAATGGCATATAGTGAATATTTAAGGTAAGTTTATAATTTTACGAAAATAATATACCCATACGTTCAAAAAGTTATATGCGAAAAATCATATTATGTAACAAAAATTACAGGATTTGGATTTGGCTGTCAAAAGACGTTAGCATGATATCCGCATGAGAAATGAATGAAGTGAAATTTTCTGAGACAGCATATTTCGTGTTGCAGTGCAAATGGACTGAAAACATCTTTCGAATATGACAACATTACTCCCAGTCGCACAGCCATGGCATTACTGGCGGAGAAACAGATTTCTTTTATATTGCAACAAGTTTATTCACTAGATTTCTCAGTTTATGATTTCTGGTAGTTATTTCTTATAAGGAATAAGAGTATAAATAGCACCACTGCAATAGCTGTCGGGCGGGTTGAGCGCAGCTACCCAAACCGAGTAAAATCGGCACTGAAACATGGAAGCATAATGTGTCCTCGGGGTCAACGTTCTCAGATAATTCAAGCTATCCGAGACGATGCGATATCCAGTTTAAAAAAGATACAAAGTAGTATTCTACTAATTCTTAGAGAAATGGCAGGAGCCTTGGAGCAAGCGTGTATGTGTCTAGTGATAGATATTACTTGTATGAATTTTACTTTTCATGTAAAATTGCCTTGCAAGCTATTCTTTGAACTCTTGAACGCATGGGTAGATTCAAAAGTGGAATGTTTAGATGTGTTGCAGTCTGCTGCATTGTAAGTTGCTTAGCCAATTTAGCAAATACGATTCTAGATATACCATAACAGAGAAGCATAATTCTATATTCTGGCAAGGCTTTTATACGATTTACTACAGCATGCTACATTCATTCTGATATGTAATGCTTTTTGACAGCCTGTTCCAAAGTACAAATGCGTTCAGGATTCTTCTCATGATGCTTCTGGAATTTTTATTTAGATGCTCAGCGAAAGGTAGCATTTAAAAAAACGAAAACATTAGAAGGAAGGAACACATAAAAGTGTAAAGATTTACAATGATAGAAATATTTCTGATTAAAGCCTCGTCACTCCAATGGATCAATCAAGATTCAAAACTACCTGGATTAGAACTTTGTATTTTTATGTACAACGTATTATATAAGTGCAAGTATTAGGCAATTCATTACGATTAATGAAATTGTTTATATATATATATATATATATTCATTGTTTTACATACATTTTGTTACACTAGTAAAAGTACCCATATTTAAAGTTTGTGAGTTCTGATCATGATAACGGTATTAAAAGAAGTTCGAATGGCTCTCGTTTCGTTGTAACAAAAAGAGGAGGTGTGTGTTTAGCTATCACAATTCGACTGTGTAAGAAAATATTGTTGAGTGTCCGGCAATGTAACAGTGACATGGCAACATTTGCGTTAAATATGCACGTAGTTATCATTCGTTGAGTTGTAGTGTCATTCGGTTATTCGGAAGCAGGAGTTGTGAAAAATGAGCAATGCCCTCTCCGGAACTCGAACCACGGCCCTCTAGAACACGTCCTCAGCATGCTGACCACTACCCCGCGAAGGCCTGAGAAAAAGGCGGAAGAAATACCTTATAAATTTAACAAAATTTTAATCATTGGGGAGTGTATAAATAGCGGGCCTGAAACATCGTCAAGCAGATGTGCTCAACTGCCAAAATAAGCACTGGAAAATGGAAATCTCGGGCGCATAAAGCAAAAATGTAACCATAACATTTATATTAGTGATTTTCATTGAAGTTAAAATTAGAAATCTATGGATAGCGTATTTTTATCAGTGGAGCTCAAAACACCAGTCCTCACGCTATGAAAACTATAACGTTTATGCCGAATCCTTAAAATACGAGCAAAACATGCTTACAGGTCAAGGAAATATAAATTCGAGAATTAGACAAAAAAGCAACTTTATTTTGGCGTAGATTTTAAATATATCAATTTTGAGGGTTATTTTTTATTCCTAAAATGTTTTCGCTTCTCAAAAATAGTTGCAGGGCTTTATTATATTTACTAATAGTTATTTTAATTTGTTAGCTTGCTCTGCCATTTCATCACTATACAAATCAGTTAGGGTGAACGAGAGTGTATTTAAACTTAAGTAGCGAAAAGTTTAGTTAGAGCGTGGTTTCGCTTTTGAGAGAGCACGTTTTTAATTCTACCAGCGATTGAGTTGTGAATCTCGGCTTCGCATTCTTGCCGCCGAAATTATTACCTCGTCGGTGTAGTTTTCTGAGTCAGCCTACTAGGTTAAATCGATTTGTGTAGTCTTGCGCTATATTTACCTGTGAATTTAATTGCTACATTATGATTTAAATTTCTCACCGCAAGTAGCTGGTGACTGTGCAAGTATGTAAGTCCATGCCGTCTGTAAATTATTGACACCCTTCCCTTGTTGTATTCATCTTGGAATCTTTGCAAGAAGTCGAATGAGCTTAGACCTTTAAGTAGATTTAGTTATAGTATACGTTGGCAATAAAGACTAGATCCTGCAGAGGGACTTGTGTCCTTTCGCCCTCAAAGTGTTCCAACCTCTGGATTATTTAATTTTCAGATATTGTTTTACATTTTCTGCGGTTGCGAGAAAGGTAAGTTTTTTTATTTATTATATTTTATGTATATATTTTTATTTTCGAAACATTATTTTGTACACAATTTTTATCCAATGGTAATTTGTAATTTAGAAAGCAATTCAAATTAATCCTAACTAGTGTCGGAAATAATAAAATTAATTTGGAAATTGAAATTTTGTAACAATAAAATATTATATAATTTCCAATATAATGTGATGGATGATATCCTATAATTTAATGCAGTTTGTTTCGTAATAATACCAAGAATAGCAGTGGATACTGACATTCGTGTCGAACATCCATATGCAATGAAAATGTGGAGCAAATTCCACTCGAATGGTAACATCGGTGATTTCTCCATTACGAAGCACGTTTAATTAATGCCATACTTTTTAAAATATTAAAACATTTTTTTTACTCTGCAGTTCTGGGTTTCAAATACACGCACATATCTTTTCACTACTCTTTTTTAGTCAGATAATTTTCTAATAAGTATTACTGATATATTTCTCTGTTAAGAAGATCTAAAAAAACGTTAAAGAGGAAATTATTCAAGGAGCTTTATATTTTTTATGAAGCTTTTTTCGAATTTTAGCTGATGCATCGTATATTACATACGCATAAAAATGCATTTTTTCACCTAAATAAGTTAGAAGAGCTCTTCAAATAAAAGAAGTAATAAATTTATTTAATTTCGAGATTTTTTCATCTGCAAAGAAATGTGTTCAATTAAAAATACGTATAATGGTAAACGAAAAGATTACTTTGAAATTCCTTCCTTGCTTGCATTTGTTACGAATGTCTAAAACATAGTTGCTGGGTTTTGTGAATGTGACAAGAACGTGGATTTTCATGTCGATATTTTTTATCATGACTTTCTGATTAACGTTGGTTTTTAACTCCAATTTTACTATCCATTTATTTGACGTATTTTTTTATCATTCTCTATAATTATAGTATATTACATTGCAATAGTTAATTGCAACTTCATACAAATGTTTTCCATACATTTTTAAACGATTTTAATCTAGGAATGCCATTAATTATAATACAAATATTATATGTAAGTGCTCATTCTGGTAGTCCTTTCTCTTAACTACAAGCACAACCCGTGATCGAGTGGTTATGACCTCTGAATGCTGGTAGTTTTACCTGATTCGGGTTCCATCCCAGGCTAACGGGATAGATACATGGTTGGGCTTCCTGGTTTCCCCCATGTATAACGTGAATTTGATCTAGGTTTCCTCCGAAAGTCCTCTACAAAGGCTTCCTTTTTGTTAGCCAGATAGCTATTGGAGTTTTGCTGCATTAAAATAACTTAATCTTGTAAAGACATTAGGTTATTTGGAAGCAGGAAAGATGAAAAATGAATGATTCATTCGCCGGAACTCGAACCACGGACCTCTGGAATACGCGCCCAGCGTGCTGACCACTACACCACGAAGGCATGCGAAGAAGGCGGGAGAAATACTTTATATACTCCCCCTTTTAAAGGGCGACTGGTGTTCAGGGAACCCAATCGCCAAATCCCGCTGGTGGAGGATCCTCATTCACCACCTTTTTTTTTGTTCGGGCGCCACTTGTAAGTCGTTAGGTATTTTAGAAGCAGGAGTCATGAAAAATAAGTAACGCCTTCGCCGAGACTAGAACCACGGACTTCTGGAATACGCGTCTAACGTGCACCACGAAGGCATGCGAAGAAGGCGGGAGAAATACCCTATAACCTAACCTATCATCATTTGACTGGCTATTTGCTTCTTAAGTTCAATGATATAAAGACACATTTCAATTTTAACATGAGAAATTTTTTCCTCTCCGTATGTGTTCTTTATCACAGTCTACCTATTGTTTAAACTAAAATTGTAAAAGTGTTGTTTTAAAAGTCCAAAATAGTATATTCGTGTCATATCAAGCGATTCTGCTGAAATATTAGAAAAAAGAATACGTAAAAATATTATATAACGATCTTCTTTTTCATTTTCGAATAGAAATGTTCTTTGCTTGCCTTCGTGGTGTAGTGGTGAGCACGCTCGACGCGTTACCGAGAGGTCCGTGGTTCGATTCCCGGCGAAGGCGTTGCTAGTTTTTCATGACTGCTGTTTCAATAACCTAATGTCTCGATAAAGTCTTTATGGAAATTTTCTTTACACTCTTGAATCCAAGAGTAAGTTTCAAAGTTTACGCTCCTCTTTTATGATAGCAAATTGATCGTATTCGCTTATAGTCAACCAAATGTAGGAAACTTCAGCTCTAGTCTCAACAAATTTCCATTTTTAATGAGAAAAATTATTTTCGTAAAAAATTCTACGTGTGATGCCACATGTATCGGAAGAAGATGAAAGTTTTATTTTTTGCTTTTTTTAAATTTTAATATCTGTTGATTATTTTCGTCACATTAGTGATAGACATCTTTATAGCTGATGATATTGCCTATTGAATAAGAGATCTCTTTCAGAACCATAGATGTGATTTTAGAAATGGTGTTCAATAAACGTACCTTTTCAGAAAAACATCTAGCGTTCTAAATCTTGTAGACTGTCATTGGTTTTCTTTGTTATGGATGATATTGAGTATTAGGTACTTAATTTTAAAATCCCTGCATCGTTTCTACATTGAAAAATGAGAATGCCATTCTTCATAAAAGGTAGAAACATAGCCTTTTATCCAAATTTTATTAATATGAATAATTTTGACATTACGTAAGTTTTGACTGCAACAGTTAATTTGACTGCAACAGTTAAGTTATCGCTTTCAACAAATATGCCAAATTTCAAAACGCAGCAGTATATAAATTCACGTATATCCTCGGAAATTTTGAATAAAAAACTCTAATTTTTTGCAGGTGTGCTTAGAAATACATCTACTTTAAGATGGTGGTAAAATTTTTATAGATTATAATTCAAAATTCTTTTCGAAAATTTTATAAAAATTATTTAAAAATACAAATTTTAAAATTAAATCATGAAAAATGGGCGAATTTTATTTGAAATGTACCTAAATTTCGAAATATGAACGAAAGCATCAAATAAGTTTAATAAAAAAAAGAGAGATTAATAAATATATATTTGAGAGCTAAATTTTTAAAAAACTACTCGGGCGGTTTTTACAAAACTTGACAGTTTGGCATAATTTAAGTCGTAGAACCGAAATATGGAAAACAATTGCCATGTAATTTCAGAAAAAGTCCGATTTTGTGTCAAAATACCTATATTAGAAAAATGATGTATATAAATCTAATACATATCCTAAGTCGCGCTTTCGAGACAAAAAATGCAAGTTGAATTTCGTCAATCGGCCCAGTAGAACGGGAGATATAGAACTGTCTCATTTTTTTCGCAGTGTACATATACCAAAGAACCGAGCAATTCAGAGAAAATTCTACTAAACTGAACTCTAATTTAAATTTCATGATGTAAGGTACATACTGCAGATATATGCTACTATAGTGCTACATGCAACAGCTGCACATCCTTACTTTGTAGAGTAATTAAGTTTATCGATGCAGGAGACGCGGAAATGAGCAATGTCCTTGACGCTATTCAAGCTCCGGACCTTCCGATGCTAGTCAGACGTGCTTTCGATTTACGCCACGAAGGCACTCCGTAAAGAACGAGAAATTCCTTTATAACTCAGTCGCCGATCGTAACGCAAATGAAAACTTCTATTATAAACTAGAAAAAGTCGTTTAAAAACTAATAAACAGAAATCATTTGAGACGTATTCTGCAGGTAGGGTGAAACAAAACATTTCTTCAGGTACAATGCCTAAACTTCATAGGACTGGTGCCATGATGTATGGATGCTAGTATAAGTGCGAAAGGCAAGGCCTTAAAATCAAACCAAAGCAACAAGAATACTGAAACTCTTTCTTCAAAGTTCGAAGCATTTGGAATAATACTTTTAATATAAAATCTGCATTTGTTTTTTAAAACCTTGAATTTACTTTGATTTGAAGTTATTATTTTCCCTCATAGTTGTCACAAAATTAATCATCTGTATGATCTACGGGGAAAAAACTGACTGCTCGTCGTCGAAATTGACTGGCTTGCTTGAAAAGGCACCAATTATGTAAGAAACGTTTGGCGTATTCTTAAATTTTAGCTTAAATGTATTTAAATAATGGAATCAAGTTTTTTTTCATTAGTAGTCATTTTAAGTCAGCGAATAATTGTTCTGTAAACAGTTAAGTTAAAATACGTGAACTATACTAGAAACGTTTAGTCAAAATTTAATTTAGCATTTGTTCCAGCGAAGTTTTTTTCTCTCCAGTACAGAAGGCCTTATTTCTTAGCCCAAATTTAAGAGAAGGAATTAAAATGACTCGAACACTATTAAGAGAAATTAGATAAAATATTTCTTGTGGCGTAACTTCTTTTAGATTATAAATCATAATTATTTTTACAAAAAATATAGCGAAAATAAATGTGCTAAAATAAATTTCATTGAATTATAACTGATGAAACTCGGTAATTTAATAATAGTAGATAAGTGGAAATGTACGTAATTATAGTGGAAACGTTATCTAGCGTTTTCCAAGGTGGTGGAGAGAAAACATGCTGCAGAAATTTATTAAGCTAGGAAACTGTTACTCATTGAATATAAATTTTATTATTTTCAACATCAGTATGCTATATTAATAAACTATTTTTTCATCACATAGGCTAACCTTCTTTTTACGTCTTGTCCTCAATTAAAAATACGATTTTTTAGACATAAAATTTTTTTTAATGGCCTGCTTTGCTTACACATTGCTCGACGAAAATCCTTTTAACTTTCTCAAAAAGCTTGTAAGTTTTGGTGAATTCGTCATCTTCATCCAAACTCCTTGTGCACACAAAGCTTGAAACTCCTGAAAACTAACAAAAATAAGCTAATTAAAATTTACAAAGCAGAAAGCTAACAGAATTACAACTTACAATGAAAACATATTAATAAATGTCACTGATAACGAGAATGCGGAGTAGAGATCCATATAAGAAGCGTTATTAGAACTTACAATGAAAACATATTAATAAACGTCACTAATAACGAGGATGCGGAGTTGAGATCCATATAAGAAGCGTTATTAGAACTTACAATGAAAACATATTAATAAACGTCACTAATAACGAGGATGCGGAGTTGAGATCCGTATAAGAAGCGTTACTATATTACTGTGTTGGCAGATTTATAGTCCAAACAGAAGGTAACACAAATGATTGATATGCACGTCACTTCAATATTTTTTGAAACCATCTATTCGGAAAATACTGTGCCGGGAAACGTGATTTACTAACGACTAATGTAGTAAAACGATAGTTCGTGGGACAATGGGTGCGGAAATAACATTATTTATGGAGAGCTTCATTCGAAGCCAAAAATGGGTGTGCAAACGATTGTTGCGGAAACGATAAATCAAGGTTCTACTAAACAAAGAACTGAAAATGTGTAAAGCAGAAACTATGTAAGAAAAATTCTAACTTGAATTTATAATAACTCCAAATTGAATTTATAATAACTCCTTCAGTATTCTTTTTTATTTGGGCCATGTTCCCTTTTTATGCTAAACTACTTACTTGCTTATAATAAATGCTAAACTATTTACTTGCTTATGATAAACCTTGCTGAACTGTGCGTTCTCAAAATTGATCCCCGTCATATGATTCTTACATAATGCTAATGACTTATGTACTTACATAACGGTAAAAGTGAAACTGAAGTCTGTTATCCAACAGTAATGAAAATTTTGAAATTGAAATAAAACAGAACCGTAACTTAGCTCTCATTAATTTTGTTTCAATGTCCACTCTTCTGAGGATTCAATTTGCTGCTAAGATATTATCCGCATCCTTTTGTCTTTCTTTAATTACAACTCTGTGAATACGTGAAAATTAAGCTAATAATCGTGGAATATCGGGAACACGTCCGTCAACTGGTTGCGTAAGTATTAAGAAAGTTTTGTCAAGAATAAAAACAAATATTCAACAGATTCTAACAACTTCAACATTTAGTTCTTATATCTACGAATAACTCAACATTTTCGTGAGATTTTGTTAACACTATGAAGCTTTATTGAAGCATAATTATACATATACTCAGAGATGAAAACAGCTGTGATTGTTCTACTGCTGTATATTATTATGCACAGTGTGTTGCACTGAAAGCAGAGTGCAGTTTAGCCCTCCCCCAATATCTGCTGATACAGCATCAGCGGTATACAAGACTCAGGAAGAGACAAAATAAATAGTTTTAAAGTACATGTGAGAACGGGCATACCGTATGGGGTAAATCAAAAACGGCCCCACCAGTGGCCAATGAACACTAATATTCCGACCACTGAACCTACTAACTGGTTAAGACCACTGAACACTAATATTCCGACCTGGTTTGGGTTCGATCCTAGGCGAACGGGCTGACTGCATTGTAGGTTTTTCTTAGTTTCCCCCATATGTAACTTGACTACGAACCAATCCCCCTCAGAAAGTCCTCCATGAAGACAACCCTCCTCTTAGGAAGATAGCTCTCGTGGTTTATCCATTTTCAGATAACCTCAGACTCAAATCAGAAACTCAAATGTATCTAATAATATTTTTACAAAGCAGTGTCATCCATTAAAACCCACATATGCGTTTCTGACCGAAGTAATTAAGCAGGTTGCCGAAAACGGTCTCTGAGGAACGTCATGGGGATTCTCAAGTCATAAATTGCCATTTAGATGAGCACTTTAGTTTACTCAAATTTCTCCTGCATCAACACAAGAGTTTTGGCAACAGATGTAAATATGCAGGATGTCGTGTCTATTAATCTATGAATGATCAGGAAATATTTTAGCCAGTTTCCTCAGTAACGGAAAACATTTCTTCTGTTGAATTTGCTTTTCATCTTGTAAGGTTTATCCTAAGTTTATTAACACTCATTTTAAGTTTTGTATCTTTCGTATCTTATTCTAATTTCAGCTTACAATTTCCTGCCAGAATGTAATTTCAGAAACGCAGTTAATGCAAATGAGAGAGTACTATATAAGTCGTGACTTCACCAACTTCGAAAGAGAGAGTCTGATTCCCTGACTAGCGTGGGTTTGCCTTTGGCTAATTTCTTTCTTAGTTACTACGCTCGGCCATACCTTAGACTCTTTGCTTGGCTTCGCCGATTTAATTAATACTTAGAGGCCAACTAGTTAGATCTCTGATAGCTCCGGCTATACCTTTCAAATAGCTTAGTTGAGCTAGTTTTAGTTTAAATTATTATTATTTTAAGTTCAAGCCCGAGTGGAGGCTTTGTGTAAAGTTCCAAGTAGGAACTAATTGTAAATATACTGAAAAATAAAGGGTTGTAAACCCTCTTTAAGGCTTACGTGTTTTGTTCACACACTTAAGCGATTATTCGCTTGTTAGTGTTCGTGGAGTTCTAAGTTAGAAATTTAGAATTAAATGGTAAAACACCACAATCTACTTCTAGCTCTCTCTCTTTCTTATTAGCTTAAATGTGCCAGATTATCGTAGATTATGCTTAGAAAGCTCTTAGTATTTACTAAAATAGCGGTTCTAAAGCATAACAGTAGTAATGCTACTAAGCTTAAAAGAAAACGAGATAACCTTCCCAATTTTGCGAACGGGAAAATTTGGATATAATTGAAGCAACAACAAAAAAAAAAAAAAAAAACCCCATGCTGTGATTGCTGAGATGTATTTAAAGAAGTTCGTGAAGTGTTGAACAAGAAGGAAAAATTAGGTCATACTGTATAGTACAAGTGCTACAGTTTTTCACTGCTCTAAACATAATTTTTTCTTTGTTTCATTGCAAAACGGCACAGTTCCTTATGTTCACTAAATACAAAAAAAGAAAGCATAATGCACTAAAACATGCACTTGTTATTTGGTATGTATTATAATGTATATACAGCATGCTTTATCAATTCTTTGCTTAATGGTGCTAAAATGTTACTCTGGAAAGTTCTTCCGTTAAACGTTTCTAAGTTTATATATATTACACAAATATACAAAACGTTTGGCGTATATAAATATTGTGTGTATACTAACCGTGTACATTCCGTGTATACATTCCGTGTATACTAACATCATATAATGTTCGCTACATATAAACGTTATATAACGCTTGATATTATACATAGTCTCGCGAATTTGAGGTAAGTCTTGGAATGTCCTGTCAGGAGATAAGAAAGCACTGTTATAGCTCTGTAAACAAAACATGTTCTCGAATCTTTTAAATTTCGAATACTTTATATAAGAATAAAAGTTTTTAATAAAAGCAAAATCTGAAACAGCGTTTAATCAAAAACAAACTTTAGAACACCGTTTTAAAAAATGTAGCTGCGTTTATTAAGAAGGTACGAATGAAATTTTGTAAATAAAATAACACAGTCAAAACTTCTATGTCTAGAGGCTTATTTCCTCTATAAACTTCGTAGAGTATATTAGGTTTCTTTCGGAGCAGGAAAAATGAAAATTTACTACAGCCGTTTCATGATCGGAACTTTGAATCTCTCAACTGATAGCCGCACATGTTTTCAATTACGCCACGAAGACACACCACAAGGAAGAAGAAAATTCCTTACAAATCTCTCACTTAAAGGGCTACTGGAGAGGACAAGAGGCAGTTGCCAAATTTAGGTGGTTAAGAATTGTCATCCATTGCATTTTAGATCACATATAGAGTCTGTTAGGTACTTTCCGAGTATGAAAATGAACAATAATGTCGTCAGGATCCGAACTCCGGACCTGCAGATAACTAGCCGGGAGCGCTTCCGGCTACACCAAGAAGACAGGCTGCATGGAAGAGGAAAAGCCTTACAGTTTGACAATTATATTAAAATTTTAACTAATTTCGGGAATCTATTCAAATCAAAGCATATGTGTAGGAAAATAATTATTCCAAGAGATTACAAACAAATTTTAAACATGCAGCTCTAAATTTTCCTCAGGAAATTAAGAAAATAAAAACTTCTTTTATAGGATGGCCATAAAAACCTCCCCGCTACATGAACCTCTAGCGACCTATCCACTCAACCAATCGAAATGAAATTTCAGAAATTGTTATTTAAATGTATATGCTTGAGATTGATTTGAAATAATAGAACGCTCAAGGTTAGGGTTACAATGAAAAAATTCGAAATTTTCGTATGGCAACACCCACCTTTCCTCCTGCGCAAAATTCATTAGCGTATTGTAATACCGTAAATGATGTTGGAACGATACACGTGGGACAAAAATTGCCAGCGTAAAACATTTGCAAAGAAGATCATTGTAAAAGACCAATAAACTGAAAGATAACAGAAGGAAAAAACGTTTTTTGGAATTACACGCGCAAACGATAACGCACTATGTGGGAGATTGTTGACAACAATGACGAACGTAACATCGGAATATTATGGCATGTTATTCCAATTCTGACAAATCTCATGGATATGATGAGTATACCCTAGACTTCAAATAATCCCACAACTAGAAATTCATCGAAGTGAGGTTGGGGTACATCGTAGCGATCACGAAACTGAAACGGTACGGGAGATAAATATCTACAAAGGGTTATTGCAGCATTTGCCAAACACATGTCGCTTAGTGTGGAGGAACACGATCTTGCATCCTTTCAGTGTTATTAACGACATTTCACTGTTACAATTCTGGAACAACGTAATTCTGCAAAGACTATTGCATACCGAGCACTTGTGATGGAGCACGACTTCATACCTGTGGAATGACCTCTTCGAATAAGTACGGACCAAGAACGAATGGGGTTGTTATACCTCAATACACAGTCAGTTTAGCTTCGTGTAAAGGCGGCGGTGCCTCACAGTGAGGATTTTTATCAGCCCAGTGAAAGCAGTTCTTAGAGTTTACGTTCCCAGTTAAGCAGAAATGTCCCTTATCCGTCCATTAATATCTGCAGCGACCACCTGATGTCTTCACCACACCTTATGACGAAACAATTCGCAAACTCGACCCGCTGTTGCTCGTCTCTAGGTTGTACGATCTGCAGGCGCTGGAATCAATAAGAAAACATCCGCAGAACCCAGCGCAGAAGCTTGAGCACTGTGGCTTTCGGTACATCCAAACTGTGGGCAACACTTTTTGGCCGTATGCAATAAACCTGCAGTAATCATATCATGAAATTCCGCAAGAAATTCAACAGGAATACGTAGTCGTCAGCATTGCAGCCTATTCACATGTGCATCTAGTTTCTTCAAACTATTTTATCAAATGAATTGCAAGTTTTACGAAACATAGGTCTCGTTTTAAAATGTGATTTCCTCCTACCATTTTCCCAATTCAGGTAAAACAGATTTATAAATTCACTTCGTTATTTTCTTGTAAGTGTAATCTTGTTAGCCCGTTCGAACGCCTGATTAAAGAAACGTATTCCCCACACTGCCTATGAAAGGTTTTCAACGAGCAAAGCTTTTTTACATGGTGTTTTGTGACTGGTGTTTCTACTGTCTGTGCCTGTAAGTTATGCATCTTATCTCCGTGTTGCATTGGCCCTTTAGAATGCTTTTCTTTGCAAATGTTTTTATGCCTGCGATTCGTTCCAATGCCATTTATGATTTTTCAATCTGCTGACCAATTTGCAAAAAAAGGAAAAAAGTGGGTGCTGCCAATAAAATTTTTCAGTGTAACCATAACCGTGAGAGTTCTGCTATTTTAAATCCTCACAATCTCGAACGCCTATCTTCAAGCAACTTACCTACAAATATCTGAAATTTGATTTGATTGATTAAACAGATAGTCTACTAGGGATTCATATAACGGGGAAGTGAGAAGTTATTTTATAACCTTCCTCTGTTTTAAGAGTTCATAAAAGCAAGATACTGTGTAGCATTTTGGGGCATCATTTTTGATCCAAATAAAACTTAAGTAGCAATATGCCCCTTATTTTTTTAATAAACGTTTCTGCTGACAGGACAAAAAAAATACTGTCTTTTCAAAGCTTAGGGATAAAATGCTTCGTGGCTTCCATATTAAGATTCGAAAGCTTCAAGTAATGAAAAAAAACGACTCGAAACTTTGGCCCTCGAATTTAGAATCTTTTTTAGTATTCCAAAATTTGAGAATCTCCTCTTATATTAATTTACATCAGATATAATTCATACATTCGAATAACTATGTGAGAGATTTCCCTCTACCAAGTATGAGGCATTCACATGCTCCTTATTTGTGTCCTAGTTAATGCAAAACCACTTAATCTTAAATGGATCTAAATCTTTTTGTTTTCAATGGAAATATGTAACTAAGTAAAAGTATGCATGGAATGCATTGTAGGTTTGTTTCGAATTTCAAGACAGAACGTAATAATCCCTCTTATTCCAGTAATGGTAGAAGAAAAATATGTGCTTTTATTACAGGAAAAAGAGAGGATACTTTTGGCAAATTATGAGTGTCTTGAAAGATCATTTAAGGACACTCTTGGCAGAGTAATGGCTCTCGCACCCGCGGTTTGGCCAGCCACAAATACCAGATAGTGTCCGAAATTGCATCTGTATGATTGATGCCAAGATATATGAAGTTCGTTCTATCTTCACTCTGGTCTCTTGCGCTCACACCTAGTAGGCTCCCTAATTCTCACAAATTAACTTTTCCCCAAAGTGTCGGAGGCAAAACAATTCTGTAAACAAATCTGTCAGTGCGGAATTTTGTTCTCTGCATACCTTAATAGATGCCCTTCAATAAACAAAATGGATGCAGTAAACAAGAATTGAGTTTCAGGCCTTGGACACTCAGAAAAATCCCTTCAATGTAAGAAAATAGTAAGTTAGTTGCTGCTGTCTGTTTCCATTTGAATACAATTTTTCTATTACTTCAGAAGAAACTAGCTCCTAAATATTGTTCATTTAAACTAATAATTCTATTTTTACTCACAGTACATTTTAACTAGGGGACTAACCCTTTTTACTCGAACAAGTTGAAACTTCTCTTCTTAAATTACTAAAGTAAAGAAATAGTAAAGAATAGTAAAGAAATAGTAAAGAAAGAATAGATAGATTTATAGAATAAGTTATTCCTTTTTAACTAATGAAGAAAATCTGAGAAAACTATAAAAAAATGTTGCAAAATTTTTGCAGTTGTTTCTTGATGAGAAAAAAAAAATTCGGAAATTATGAATACTTTTAATAGTAGTGTGATTACAAAAGTCAGTCTCCGGATAAAGTTTTAAGTGTTAAAACTATTAAATTTTCTGAGATAAATGTTCTAGTCGAAAGTCTTCTCAATTTTAAAAGAAGATTTAAGACGGTAGGGTGATCTCTAATTTTTCCAATCGGGCGTGTCTGAACTTCTCCTATGATGTTAAAATATGTAAATTATTCGAACGCAGGTATTGTCATATTGCAGAATTTGGTATAAAATTTTACCAATCTAAATTCCACTGACTGTTTCATTAGACGAAAAAGAGGTAAATTTTCATAATTTATATTTAGATCAGAATCCCTTTTTCTGTGAGAACTGAATGTATCAGTTCATTTGAAAGAAATTGCGGTTAGAACTTAATTAAATCTAATCTCATTATAAGGTTTTCTAGCTAAATTTGAAATTTCAGTTATTAAATATTTTTCAAAACATTCATAAGCAACAAAAATAATAACACAAAAGGAAAAAAATAAATTTATATTTATTTCCATTCTGAAGTCTAAAGGTTATTGCATACAAAAAATTTCTTTTGATTATTCAAATGTATTAACATATAAATATTAAATTATGGCATCTGCCAAGCCAGCTAACGCTAGTAAATTTGAAAGAGTTGAATTATTGAATTCGTCACCGAAGAACTGTTTTGTAATGAGGTAAAGTATTTCACTCTCATGACATGGACTCAGGTTCTGTCCTCAAAAGGGCCAACGCGATTTTCTCCCATCGCATTTCGGATTCGACCCCTAGATGTCGCCACAAGCAAACCTCCGCTAAAACGCCGAAAGCGCAGAGACAGCGAGCCCATAAATCAACTATCTGCGGGCCACCACAAAATTTTAGACAGACATTTATTTCAAGTAATTCCAGTGCGTTGAATTAATCACTAAATAGCTTACTTTTAACCTAAACCGGAGACATTAAAATATTGAAGCCGCTACCAGCTGCCGATCGGCAAACTAAATTTATTGACTGTAAAATTTTGGGGAAATTATCTCACTTTACACTACTTACATGGCCTAGAGGACAAGACAAAACTTCAACCTATTCTTTCGATTTTTTTCCCTTCAATAGCAGTTGTGCACATAAGCTCAGTTTATATCTTTAAGTCTCTAAAATTATAAGACCGTATTTGCAACAAGTATTACCTATTGAAATCATTCGCGAGTAACAAAAAATTGCTTAGGGAGCCGTCAGTTTGAGACCACCGTTCTAGAAAAGGACAGGAAAATTATTAATGAAAGTAAATATGTAGCTTTATAAACTAGGTTTACTACCAAGAAGTTTTCAAATGACATAGATAAGAAGGAAGACAAGACTTAACCATTTACAAAATTTCTTTATGTCTTTTAAGATTCAGATACCATTAGAACATTTTGTGAAGTAATTCGATTACAAATTAAAAATAAGAAGTTACTCTGATGCCAAGCAAATACTTTATCTGATTTATTTAATGGCAGTTCTTTCGTTACATTTCTCAACTTAATTATATTACATCAACTTCCATCCACACATCCTGAAATTTGATATAAGCTGGAAGCAGGAGAAAACTGTTAAATTAAAACTAACCCAAAAGATCTGATTTCCCGAGGTCGATTTGTTTAATGCTTCACTTATTCTCAAAACCGTCATACATGAACGAAAAGAATTAAGAATAAAATAAATACGCTCCCTATTTTGGTAATGAATTTAAATTAACTTCTTCTCATCGCAAATTATTTTTCTTCGTCTCGAGTGATTTGTTAGTTTGCATTTAGACATGTTAATCTAACATAGTTTATAAATTCCTTTTTTTTAATAACAATAATTTTCCGGTTACTTTTCCAGGTAGATAAAGCTCACATTTTTACATTCCAGTACAATACTTTTCGAAAGCTTTAGTCTTGACTCCATTTGGTCAAAAGAATTTTTTTTTTTGATTTTCTCTTCTGCTATGGTTACTATCACACATAACTAAACAAATTAATTAATTACTGTAAAACAAGTGAGGGTTACCTTCTTGAGGAGAGGAAAGTTGTCTTCAAGGTCCTTTTAATGAACACTAATTCGAATTTAATTTAGACGCAGAGAAAGTCACGAAAACATCATAGAGTATAGCTTAATCTTCTGGAAATGAAGCCGGACGCAAACTAAGAGTGTTTCGCAATTTCAGCCTATCGGCTTCTGGCAAAAATTGAGTGAAATGGAGGTGGGAGAGAAGAGGAAAAGTCCAAACTGGTTTTTCGTATACGCTGCCTTGAAGCAGTGACACACCGCTCTTACTTACCAAAACATTCAGTGATTTGCCATTAAGATCAATAGATTTTGACGTGTTCGGATGTAAACATTTTGTAATTATGTCGTATATATAAGTATAAATGTATGTATTCTATTTTTCTCTAATATTTCAGAGTCCTAAGTATGTGAAAGAATAAATTTTTAAGTAACATACTTTTCTGAACAGAAACAATTGCTATATTTTTTCCATGCTCAGAAAAGTTTTTATTCGAGTGACATGTTTTCAGAAGTTTCCGTTGATTACATTAAAATGAAATTTTAAGATAATTCGATTTTATTTGGTTAATGATTGCAACAATTAAAATCAAAGTTTACTGTATTATTAATATAATAATCACGCATTATTTCTTTTCTTTTTAAAAAGCTTCTTTCTGAAATATGTTCCCAAATGTGAGATGATTTTCAGCTTTTGAGACATCTTTTAAATCAAAATTCAGAATTATTCAGAATTCAATCTATGATTAATGCTCTGTTTGGTTCTTTTCAAATTAGAGCACCTTTTATTTTAATAGTTAAATACGTTAAGTATTACTGCTAATTTCTGATTTTTATGTACTTAACTTTCTGTAAGTATTTATGAAAGGGATAAAAAATGAGTGGTTAATTAATATTATTTAAAATTTGTAACTGGATTATTATAAAAAGTGAGGAAATAAATCTTTTAATACTTATAAAAATTTTCTAACCCTTGATTTCAACATCATACATTTGAAAAATTATATTTTGCTACTTCCTTAATTACGCATCTCATAGACTGTGCTTTACATCTTTTAATAGATTGTTTTCCAGTACGAACAATTCTTGCTTAAATAGTTTTATAAATATATTTGTTTTATAAATATGTCAGTAACATTCAAGGAAGTTTATGAATGAATAAATCCTTCATTTCAAAATACACTTATAAATAATTTCATGAATATTTGCGCATTTAATTAAAGGCCAATGCCCGCTTTTTATAAGGATATGTCTAATATCTATTTAATATTTTTCATTTTCGGCATGCGCAAATCTTTATTTTCTGTGCAGTCACTATATTTTTAGAGTAACGTTATAAGGTATTTCTCCCGCCTGTTTAGCATGCATTTGTGGTGTAGTAGTCAGCACGTTCGGAGCATATTCGAGAGGTCCGTGGTCCGGCGAGGACATTGTTAATTTTTCATGAGTCCTGCTTCAAAAAAATCTTTATGCCTCTACAAAGAAATATACAAAAATTCAGCATATTTCAGAATTTTTGAAGATTTTGATAAAATCTGAATTTTTATAGTCAAATATATATAATAATATATATAGTCAAATAAATATTTTTATAGCTCAAAATTTTATAAAACAAATTCATAATCAAAACGCTATTTCAAGTTGTTAGAAGCTAACCAAGATGTGATTTGTGTCGAAATGACACTAAACTACATAAATTGTTATTACCGATCTAGCAAGGAATTTTTCTTTTGTGCGGAAATGTTCCTGTTTTTTGATTTCTGCAGAACTGTAGCGTATGGAAGTATTACCAAACAGCTGTTAAAACAAAAGTACCATACATCCCTTAGCTACCACAGCTCGACAGCACTGCGTCAGCTTTGGTGAAAGGAAGGTGTCCTCCTGGTGGCGTTGGATTTGCAGTCAAGAAGGAGACATTGACGTTTATTGCTAAGGGGAAAATAAACGCGTGCCTTAGGGATCATAAGGGAAGATATATTGTAAAAGAAAAGTGTGTTTTAGGTCCCATTCAGCATCAGTATATCAGGAATAAAAACTTGAATAGAGCTACAGAATTCTCCTCTATTCTTCACTGTAAGTCAGTAATGTATACAAGGATGTACATGGTAACAGAATGGAGACAAATTATATAGGGTGTGAAAAGGTTTGAAGTGCTCTTTTATGTATTATTAAACCATTTAAAGATCGCACTTTTTTGGATTATTAATAACTTATATCTCCTTATAATTGCAAATTAAATTATAATTATCAAATGAATTTAATGATTATATTTATTTGTTTATTAACATTTCAGTATTACATTATTTTCGTCTAGGAATTTCCTTCCTCCCCTGAGCAATACATACATGTAAGTCACGAGGCTGAAAAGCATTGCTATAAATAAATAATCCGATCCGATTCCAGTTGAACAGCACTAACTGTTTGCTGAAAGTATACTAATTTTTGAAAAGCATCGTATCATCTAAGATGAAATTATTTTCTTAATCATCTTAAGAATGATTTTGTGGGCTTATTTAATTGAATATGGCAAAGCATATGAGGGTTGGAGAGGCATGTTTCATGGAGAATTTTCTAGGGAACATAGACTCATTTTTACATTACCTTAAGGAAATCCACGAAAGTGCTTACACACAGTGGCAGGCTATAGGAGGGCCCGTTTAATCCATTTGTTAAATTTGCATTTAATTTTCGGACCTCCTTTTACAGCTAGTTGATTTATTCACAGAAAAATACATATTACTCACTGAACTTCGCACGTTTGTCTGAATAATCTTGAAACCCGATGAACAGTATATTTCTGTGATAAGAGAGCTTTCTGACTGCACAGTCTATTTTACATTAAGCGAGCTTGTGCCGAATAAGTTTATTCGCCATTTTATGTAATTTCTGCGATATTTTGTAATTGTTATATTTTTGTAAATTTCAATTTTATTTTTTAAAAGATATTTTCTTTTTATTCACAAATATTTGTATTTTCTAATTTTCTAAGAAGTGAAACATTTAATTAGATTCTGATACTTTGTTTTCATTAGATAAAGTACGAACCCTTTGTTAAAATTTTCATAGCTCACTGTAGCTTATAACTGCGGGTTCGTTCATCCGATATGAAAGTAGGAATGAATGAGCAAATTGATCTTCCCATTTATTGGTCCTATCGATTTGAGTACAGTGAGCCTGAGTAAAGAGGGAAATATCTTTAGTAAATATAAAAGCCATTATAAACGCATTTCTAAATAATAATTTTAAAATATCACGCTTCTTTCAAAAGATTTATTAATTATAAATATAAATACATATATTGAAAATTACGAAGGGAAAAACATCTATGTATTTGTAATTACAGGGATAAATATTTCTATATGTATGCAATAGGGCTTGAAAAATTTGGATAAATAAATATTTTTTCTTCATTTAAATATTAGAATTTATTAACTATCAGCTTCTCATCGACTGTAGGTATCTATTCTCATCAGCAAATGATAACATCCTGAGTTGAAATGAACCCTGACGAAAGCTGATCGACTGCTATTGAACTCTGAAGACGGGTTTATTAGAGTGAAAATGACAATTAAAATTCTATTTAATTTTTTAATTAAATATTTAGTATATTAATTTATTATTAATTATAATGGATTGGAATATTTGAATATGAATTAGCTGTATATTTAAGAAAAATATGACTGCGAGACTAGAAAAATGCTTTTTTGGAATGTTTGCTTTCTTATAGAATGAAGAAGAATTCATTTTTACTCAATGGAAATTAAAATGTTTTAGCAAATTAATCTGTCCTCTATCCAGCACCTTAGTTCAGAGTTCCGTATTAATGGGGCATTTACTTTTTCTTAATTTAAATGCTTCAAGAATAATTAGAAAAGGACTTAATTCTCTTCTTATCCTTAAATTTCTCATTAATAAAACTGCATTTTCAGCTATAATCATGTGAAATAATTCTCTAAATATACTTCAGAGCAAAAAAAAAAAAATAAATAAATAAAAAAATAAGATACATAAACGGCTTGGAAAGGGAATTAGCACTGAGATTCTGTTTACGAAATATGATTAAGCTTACAAAAAGTCTACGAAGCGAAGTAATTCCGTAGAATATTTTATAACTCGCTATGATTAAACTGCACTGAATTACACTTTATAAGCGACATGTAATATAATTTTATGTGGATGTGTGTGTGTGACTCACTAGCGGCTGGGTGGTAAAGTCGTTAAGGTAGGTCGATCCGGGGTTCGAATTCCGGTGAACGGGATGGTTGTATTGGCGTTTTCGTGGTTTTCCCCATGTGTAAAGTGTATCCGAGTCAGTTTTGCTAAGCAAGTCATCCACCGAGGCATCCTTACCCTAGGGAAATAGCCGTCGAGTGCTTTGCTATAATGAAACAAACCAGACCAGACCAAACAATATATATATATAAATATGCAGCTTAAAAACTGCTATGTTTTATGCATACTTATAAAATGGTATATATATTTACATGCAAGATACAAAAATACATAAATCAAAAATATAATTTAAAATGCTTATTTTTAATTTTGTACTTCCTCTCTAGTAATAACTTTTTCTAAACTGCGTCATATCTGAAAATTAATTTCGCATTATGCCATCTTAAAACATTTGCATTGGCTTGAAGTTTTAGCTAATGAGATTAACGAAATATTTTACTATAAATACCCTTGCAACCCAACTACCTTCCCTCTTTCTCTGCCTATGCTTGCTACCTAAAGGACGTTTCTTGCTCGGTTACTTTTTTAAAAATGTAATGCGCCATGATCAAAATTGTGGGTTGCAGATTGGCCCCACTGTGAAGTGAACAGCTAATAAAGATATATTTGGAATATCAAGTGATTTTGTGATTCTTCAAAAGCTCCTAGCATCTTCTGCTACGTAATGGATATTTTCAGTGATCTTTTAATACTCAATCCACTCAAACAATAATAAAATTACGTCTTCCCTAGTCAAGCACGCATCAATTTATCGCAAGGAACTAAATCTAAAAGACGGATACATGTATATATACATGTATATATGTAATTTCTAATTGCTCCGAAGCCTAATTAACCATTTATATTGATATTACATAAATATATTTACGTTAATAAACATTGTATATTAAAGA
>KK119055.1:441427-453143 GCA_000611955.2 Stegodyphus mimosarum | reverse complement strand
TGGTTAATTTATTTATTAGGATAATTAATATTTGTATTAAGGGATATTGCTTATTTCATTGTATGCTTTTTATAGGTAATGCATTTTTAACTGAATTTTTTTTCCGTTGTTGTTTGTTTCTTTTTCGATAACATTGTTCTGCAGAGTAAAATTCTGTGCAGTTTTCAAATTTAATGTTTGGTGTTCTCTTTAGGTATTTTTCCGGTACACTTAAAAGCCAGACGAAGGCTGGCCGCGCAGCGGCTAGTGTAAAATATAATAACATCATCTTATAATTACAACATCAATTGCATGAAATCCCTTTCGCCACAAATGGTTAAGATGCATAAATACTATTGCACATCATAAATGTAAGAGCAGAATGTTGACTTATAATTATTTTTAAATGACAAGTACAGATTTACAAAATCCTTAAGATAAACGAAACATTATTTTGAAAATAAACAATATACATTTATCTTAAATGAAACTATAAGACTAGTTGTTTTATCAACAGAGAATAATCAAATTACATAAATCTCGTTTAAAATAACCTTCACAAGAAACAAAAATTTAAATTTATTCAATTTTCAGATACTTGAAATCATGTATGCATGCGTTTTGGTAACAAATGCAACTTTACATTTTGCTTCGAAATACGACAGATGAAAAGCCTTACTTATATTAACTGATAAACGTTGAAGAGAAATTTCTGAATAATAGCATTTAAATTAGAATAACATGAAATGCAATGTCAAATGTTTTCACTACTTTCATTTCTAACATTTATTCACGTTTAAATGGAAATAAACTAAATTTAAATATTATGAATTTAATTAATTCTTTTGCTTTCTAGGCAAGTCTGAAAAGAGATTTTTCGCGTTGTGACAGCATTCTTAATAAAAAAATATTTTGTATGTATACGTTGAAATAATCATGACACATTTGAAAACTTTATATATGGTAGAAAAGCAAATGAAATCAAATATTGTTATAAACTGTAACAAACGAACAACATGAACTGAAAGGTGCTGATCTTAAAATGCGGAGAATTTTGAAAGAAAAAGTGCTGGGTGTATGTGGTTTTATGTTTATTAATTACTTATTTTATCCATTTGCTTGTACTATTACGCCTTTTGTCAGTTCCTAAAAATGCAAAGATGATTGATGCAAGATGCAAATTTGTTACTGTATCTAAGACCAGAGTTTATTGAATTTGATGGAGAGCTTTAAAAGCGACAACTGATCATCTCGATGCCAGCTTCTAACTTACTTGAAATATCTTTAGTTATTGCTAGCCGTGTTTCCTAGCTTGAATCGAGGGCCTGAGTAAAATTTGTAGATGAACTTTGTCTTGTAAAATCGTAGTTTAAATATTTACATTTCATTTCAAATTTTGTGTTCTGTTATTTCCGATAGCTGCAGAGAGTTGTGTTATTACAAGAGCTGTGTAAAGTGTTAGATTGAAAGATTTGTTTTAAACCTTCTCCTGAATTGGTGTTACATTACTAAAAGATTACGAGAATGCAATAAGTCGCCTGGCTATCATCACAAACACGTAAACTAGCGTTTAAAATAGTTAGATTTCTTAGAGATGTAATCACCGTTTTGCTTTGTGCTCTGTTATGTTCATTATGATTATCTAGGATAGCAGTTCTCGATCTTCATTGCTCAATTCCCTTCTCACCACGTGGTACAGTATTACCCCTATCCAGTATTCTGAAGAAATGAATTGTAATTAAAACAATTGAGGTTTGACATTCAGTGTTAGATAAATCTAACACTGAATGCATAATATATAAAATTTTAAATTTAATATAAAAAAATATGCACGATAGACGTTCACATAAATTTAAGTTTTGTTGTGTTTGATAAATAGGTATTATTTTTATATTATTTAGTATAAAAATATTATTTTATTTAATATAACGAATAACTATTTGTTTTTATTAATTTCATTATGCTTAAATGATGCAAAAAAATATTCCTTATTTAGGGGGGTATGTATTGGGGTTTATAACACTGATTTTTGCTTCCCTTCTCCTACAATTAACTCACTTTCCGAACACATTTATTTTTTAATATTGGTTACTAGACTTTTTATATTGCGGATGTTACAAAACATATGCCTACGTCATTGGAAAGTTTATTATATTACTAAAACAAAGTTGCTAATCCATGTCAAAATTCTTACTTAGCCTAAAGGGGCGTTAGCCCAGATAGGCTATAAGTCTCGAAACGGCATTTTGCGTTGAATCAGTTAAATGCAATGTGTTACTTTTCAAAGTGTTGCCACCGAATATTATCGCCCTGTATTATATTTAAGGAAATTAATAATGAAGAATCTGCATGAATGTATGGATGTTCCTAGAATTGTGAAAAAATAACGGTACCTAGAGTCATCAAATTTTGAATAACATAGTTTTCCACCCGAACACGGGCACCAGGAAGTCCGAATTCATGATTTGGAATTTGTTTTATTGTCTATTGCCTATTTTATAAAGCTTTCCCGAAATTTTTATTAAAAACTCAACAATTTTAAAGCGAGCTGTGGCAACACTCCAGGAATTAAAACAGCGCGCATCTCCAACGCGCAAGACTACCTATCGGAAATTCTAAAGATATGCTGCTTTTAAATATTTTCAGCCCAAAGTGTGCTTAGCCCAAATGCTCTCGAAACGTGTATATGTCTGTAAATGAAAAAAGGCCTGTTTGGGTGTAATATAAAATCTGAAAGCTTTCAGATTTTATTTATTTATTTGTTTTCTATCTTTATTTTTTAATATTTCCCTAAAGCTCTATTTTTATTTCTTACACTTAAATATGCAGTTCTTTTAAGTCTATGCAATGACTGGTACATTCATACAGCGGCTTGATTCCTTTGTAGAATTAATTTTTTGTAGGTTTTTTTTGATCACCTAAGTACTACTAAAGTAATAATTTTTGAAGTGAGACTTCACTTCAAGAGAATTTCGAGAGAATCGAAAAGAATTTAGCGACTTCAGGTCTTATGGTGTTAAATATGGCGCATAAGCTGTGTGGATGGAATTACGACATTTTTATTTCTTAGAAAGCTTTTGGCGGGAATGGAATTATGTTATATTGCATCACAGCTACTAAAAACATCAAAAACAAAACAGGAACAATTTTTTTAAAGACCTTACATAACAATTATAGGCCGTTGAAACAGAAAAGGGCATTTACTTCAGGGTCAGTCATCAACATCTTTGCTTCAGTTACGAATTGTTCGGTATCAACAGGAAGATCTCTGGATCTTATTAATGACAGGTACATATGACGGAAACATAAAGCTTAGGGTCAACTCTATCCAACTTGCAAATCTCCGCTGCTACTTTTACCGTTAATATAGCAAAACTATATTTCTATTCTTTGCTTGGCTTTCGAATCCTCGACAAAAAGTGTTTACTGTATCAAAGCAAACAGTTAACTGCATAGATGATTTTGTCAATAAGATAATACTTTAGGGAGAGCAATTTATCATATGATAATAATAATTGTTTTCAATTATATTTTGGTAGAGTTTTTAAGACTTTGTTAAAATGTATTTTTAGTGGTTTTAGAAATAAAATAAAATACAGTGAAAATTCTGGATATATGGAAGCTTTAATAAATAAATAAAATAATATATGGCTTTCTGTGAAACAACACTGCACGCATTACACTTGACAAAAATTAAAATCGATAATTCGGGAGATAAAAAAATACCCAGAATCTTCTAAAATGTAATAAAGTATGAAAAGAAAATGGAAATATATTCAAAATAAATGAAGAATTCAGCATGTAATATGCTATTCTCTAATTAAATGCCAAATAAAATTTAGAAAGATTTTATTTAATATATGCTCAAACGAAAAAAGGAAAACATTTTTCGACTTAAAATAATTACCGAGACTTGATGGGATTTTAAAAAAGGAATTTTTATGTAAAGTGAAGGAAAGAAATGAAATAAAAACTAATCTGCATATTTATTCTACGGACTTGGTAAGTTTTAATCGTTCGTTTCAGTGGAACTCTTTGAAACACTATATGCATAATTTTCTTTTCCTTATACTTTGCAATTTATATAAAAATACGATTATTCTGATTTGCTCTGTTTTCTCACTTTGTTAAACTTTTTGTTTTTATTATTTATTACTTCCTTGTACTACGTAAAGGAACCGCGAAAAGTTTCGGGTGTCATATTTCAACGAAAATATCCATTGTGATCGCTCTCGAATCCATCTGAACAATTGTTTTGCGTGACATCTGTACTTACGGGCAGAATAAAAGACTGTTTTTTTCCAAAACGGATCGTAAGATGGATTTAAAATGGATTCAGAAGACTTTTTTGTGACGTCGTTACGGACTTGTATGTACCTTGCATAACTCAAAACCGAATATCCTTAGAACATTGAAATTTTGCATAGGGGACTGCTATAACATGTAATTGCCCACCGTCCGTTTTGGTTGCAATCGGCCGTACCAAACCTATACACATATATACATATATACATATATATATATATATATATATATATACAACTTACTCTATTGCCCGGCTCGGTGAGCTCAGTTTTATTATTCTTATATGTTGGTAAATTTTGCATTTTTTGCTTTAAAAGTGATTGCATTATGTGGTTCTTATGCTCCGGTTAAGATTTTTATGCCTTTAGTTAATCTGAACGCAATAGTTGTAGAATTACCAACAATTTAAAATTTGTTTAAGTAGAACTAATTCTAACGAAGCCGCCATTTGTTTACATTTGAAACTCTTAGAAGAATAGTGAATTAAGTCAGTTTTTGCACCAAATTCGGTATCTTTTGCCGAGTGGGACCAAAACTAAACTTACAATTTTGTGCACCGAAAGATTTGTCTTCCTGCGCCGAGTTGCCTGTTTATGCATAGAAACTTTGCTTTTGATTGTAAAAAAAATTTTGAAGTGTTTTTAACTGTATATTGTGCTGTTTTCTAGTCTGTATTTGCAATTTTTAATGAAGATGTTTTTGAGTTTTCATGTTTGTTTTCATAGCCGCGAAACGGGAACTGAATTAATTGAATGAAAAACATTTCTCTAATGAAATTCTAGGAAATAAGTTTAAATGAAATGCAGCAAAAAATGTGTATAATTTGACAAGTCGCGCAAGGAAATCATGCGGATGTACCATGAGATTTTTTTTATATTTTACAAAGATTATGTTTTGACAATAGGAATATCTATAGCCTATTCTGTTCATTTTTCAACCCATATTACACAGAGCTATGCTACTTCATATTCTTAAACTAACACAACGTAAAGTAACGCTACCCACTAGTTTGACGAAAGCGACTTTTTGTTTAATCGTGTACGTGGCTTGCACTCAGTTGTGGAGTTGTTATGCATTTCAAACGGTAATAAAATTTAAATTTTTCTTTGAAATTATAATAGCACATTTAATGTAGCAAATGAAACAATCTAAAAGTAATTTACATAATGTTCATTTGTGTTTTTATATCATTAGTAGATTTAGTAAAATAAATAAAGTTGCTTCTTACGCAATATATTACGTATTTTTCCTGCAAAATTTCATTTAATTTTCCCCTTGAGTTTACCACCACAGATGATGCTACATATACAAATATAAATGAATGTTATTAGTGCTCATGGAACATGTTTTATTCGCATTAGAAGCTTGTAGAAACATTAAATTATTTCGAAGCAGGGGACATGAAAAACGTGCAGTGCCCTCACCGGGACTCGAATCTCTCCAATACATGCCGAGTGTGCTGACTATTACACCACGAAGCATGCTAAGAAGGCGGGAGAAATATTTTATATACTCCCCCTTTTAAAGGGCGACTGGAGTTTAAAGGATCCAGTCGCCAAATCCTTGTGGTGAAGAATCATCATTCACCACCTTTTAGTTTGGGCGCCACTGGTAGAGACATTAGGAGTTTTGATGCTGAGCGACGTGGAAAATGAGCAATGTCCTCTCCGGGACTCGAACCTCGCACCTGTCGAATACACGCCGAGCGTGCTGATCATTACACTACGAAAGCAGGCTAGAAGGCGGGAGAAATATCTTATAAGAGTTTAGAATTTAGCGTGTTCTGCAGTTTCCGTGTCTCATTTACATTAAATTTGGCTACTATTGTGTTTTTCACGCACGTGTTCTGACAAGCGATTCTCCACGCGGCGTGATTAATTTGCCAATTTTCAGAGTTATTGCCATTCGATGTAGTTCGGTTGTCACTATAGAGAATCTGGCTTCTTTTTATTAGGAAACATGATAAAACAGTTGTACTATCAAGAGAATTTGAACCACATATCTTGCAGCTTCTAGCTGGATATGCTACCGCTCACACCATGCAGCATGTGCATGGGGAATGCAAAAACTATTGATATATTAATAAAGAATTATTAAGGGATTAAATAACTCAATTTGACGAGGAACCCATCTGGCAACTGCAATTTCTTGAATTCAATTATCCTTAAAACAAGCTTTTGAAAAGCCATTATCATTCAACTAGATTTTATTGATAGTTTCAAGTATCATAAAGGTGCATTATTTTACGTATAACTAAAATACTTCGCTTGTTAAAGACAGTCTTAGTTTTCTTTCCTCTTGTTAAGAATTTTGAATGCATTTAATGCGGGATTATGTTTCAAAATTCATGTTAAGACATTAAGAATGGAAAATCGAAATGCTTTCATTGCATGGCCGGGAGACTGCATGAGAACTCAAATATAAATATCGAAAGTTTCCTGCGATATTTATTGGACTTAGATCAACAATCCTTAGGTAACTGTGCGTCGCATATTCGGAAATGCCTCAAGCTGGAACTCAGGAGTTCATGGGTGCATTGGCGGAGGAGGTTTCAATTATTCCTCATGCTGATTCGGCAAGTTTCCCAGAACGAGCTGAAGTTGCAACGAAGGAAACTCTTCTATCCACTTATTGAATTTGCTTCACTGAGCATCGATGATGTCAATCGGAATAAATCTTTAAAAATTTTTTGGGAGAAATTTTAAGCTGCGGGTTCTGGACATAGGGAATATCAAACTTAATTAGTTAAGAGCCCTTTAATGTGTTTGATATATTTCCGCTCTTGAATTCAGTTTCATTTTTTTAATCTATGAAAAACTTATTAATCCTCCAATTTTAATTATGCTTTTTTGTTCATAGATAGTCGGTTAGGAATGCTTTAGAATATCGATATATATCCAATATCAAGTTCTATAAAAACATATTAATGTACCATTTCAAATAAGGTTTTTTCCAAATTTTAATTGCGGATATTATGATTTTATACCTGAACAGTTTAATATATATATATATGAGCTTTTACTATACATATCCTTTGTATGCTTTTAATAAATTGATAAATAATAGCATTCTTATTCCATTTCACTGTTTTATGATTATTTACTGCACGTAAATTGTAGTTACGAATTACAGAAACTGTTGTTTACATACATTTACAAGAATTCTTTAATTAGTTAAGACTTATTCTTAACATTAGTTGAACAATTATTTACAGAGATGACAGCCCATTTAACATGAGCAGATAAATGTATAGCGAAATTTATAGAATAAGTTTAGATGGAGTAAAATAAACGAAAAATGGAAATTTGAGCAAATTAATTTATTTATTTCATTCCACGAGGAATTTTATAACTATTCACAAATATTTCCTTTGTTAATACTTACTTAATTTATTTACTATATTATACATTTTAATAGAATATAAATTCTAAATAATATCCGATATTTGCTTAGATTTTTGCATCAAATAATTCGAAATTTGCTAAAATAACAAATATGCATGCGCAGGTTTTAGAAATGGCTAGACACTAATAAAAATTGGAAGCAAAGTTTTAATTAGCAACACGTTATTGTGTAACTCTGTTTATTGTCAGAAATTTCGTACAGAAGTTTATGGCGTTTTGTAAACTTTTTATATCTTTCGTTGCTGGAAAATAAATTTTCATTCCAGAACATCCTGTAACTAAAGCACTATATTTAAATACGGAGAAAATTAAAATTTTATATGTTAAACGCTATTTCAAAAACATAGGATATAAACAAAGAAACATGCTTATCAATAATTTCAATAGTTGTCACCTTCTAAAGTTACCTACAGCTCAGTTCTTAGTTTCGTAAAGCATTTTTAAATACCCAGAAGAAGAGTTTATTGTTTTCACTAAATGGATTACTGGGCCTAGCAAAATAAAAAATATTGGCACTCGAAAATATTTTTCGCAAGCCTCACGAGTCTTCTATTGAGAGAAATGCGTCTTGCTTGTTTAAGTCTTTTCATTATTAAATAAATGTACACTGCGAAACAAAAACAGGGGGGCGGGCAGTTCTATGTCTCCCGTTCTACTTGGCCGATTGACTAAATTCAAACTGCGTTCTTCATGTTTCGAAAGCGCGACTTAGGCTATATATTAGATTTATATATAACACTGTTCTAACATACGTATTTTGACACAAAATCGAACTTTTTCTGAAAAAGCATATCAATGTTTTTACATATTTCGATTCTACGACTCAAATTATGCCTAGATAAATATGGTGTAAAATGTGGTGCGAAATGAACGGAGAAATTTAAAATTTTAACTTGGAGCATTTTTATCAGTTTGCGCCAAGAATAGTTCACTTGGCGAACTTCTTAATATACGGCAACTTATTTTCCTTTCCCTTTTTACATCGTGCATGAGCGGAAAAAGTCACAATCGTTCCATAGTTTCAAATACTTTTCTTTATATTATATTTTTAATTATAATTGTTATTATTTTAAATAACTTTTTCCTTTCTCGAAATTCATTTTAATTGTTGAATTTGCATGATTTCTTCCAAAGAACTGTTTTAAAATTTTCTATTCACTCATTCGAACTGCGTAGTTTAAATACATGGCGCATCACTAATTTTTTTCAAATAGTTTTCTTTATGTTATATTTTTCAGTTATTATTTTAGGTTATTTTTAAATTTTCAGAATTTTATTTGAATTGCTTGTGTTGCATTGTCTCTTCAGATTATTGTTTTAAAATTTTCTATTTATTCATTCGTAGTGCGCATTTTAAATCTATTTATTAATATAAAAATTTTTCAGAATTTGATTTTATTTATTTGAACTGCGTTTCTTTAGAAAGCATACTTTGTGACTCAGACTAAGATGCATTTGGAAACTGCATATATTAAAAGAGAAAATACAGTAAAGCACAGTTGACGTGTCTTTCAATGGGCCGTTCAAAACGATATATAAATAAGAGATATATTTAACCGACTCAGATTGCTGGTGCAACGATCAGGATAACATGACTGACCCGTAGTGTCCATTGAGAGGTGAAGTAGGCGGAATGCTAAATAAATAAATAAATAAACAAACAAATATAACCCACATTTTAACTTAGGATGACTTACATACATTGCTTTAAACAGTTTTATCGTTGTGCCCATTGCTTTATACAATTTTATCATCCTACATTTAGTCCCTTAAAATGTTATTCATATTTTAGTCAAATATTTAGTCCAAAGGGGCTTTGTTCCTGAAGGACTATTGTTTTCGTTTTGCGATTTTGCGTCGGAAACATTAAAAGTCTGTATCACTTTTAAAACTGTTGCCACAAAATATTGCAGCCCTGTATTACATTTAAAGAAATTAAATAATGAAGAATGTGCATAAATGTATGTATGTTTCTCGCATTGTGATAAAACGACGGTACCTAAAGCCATCGAATTTTGAATGCCGTAATCCTGCTGCGAATCTAGGCATCTGGAAGCCCAAATTTGAAATTTGGAATTTGTTTAATTAACGACTAGCCGCTATGCGGCCAGTTTTCGTCTGGCTTTTAAACGTACCAGAAAAATATAAAATATTACAATGAAATAAGCAATATCCCTTGATACAAATGTTAATTATCCTAATATAAAGTAATTAAACAATTTACAGTTGCAAAAAGAAGCAACTTTTTAATTTCTTAAACTTTTCAGTCTCTTAAAAACAGTAACATAAGAAATACGATGAAAAATTGTTGCCAAACCGAAATTTTTAAAAGAATGAAACTATTCAAAATGATGCAATTTCATCAAAAATCTATCAACAACAATAAGAAAGGAAAATTGTTTTTCTACTTTGTCAAAACTACATTTTAAAATATCTGAGATGTGAGAAGTGTATTCGGAAGCTTCATTTAAAAACTTTAAAAAAATACAAAATATTATTATTTTTCCAAAATTCTTTTTTTAAAAGGAGTAGAAAGGATTAAAATTCAACGTGTCCAAAACCAAAGGAAATAAAACCAAAGGAAAATAAACAGCACATTTTTTAAAATAAGTTTTTTTTAAAAAAATTCCGCTGAAAAGGTGTTAAGGTCACCTTCCTAAATAAATTCGTATTTAATCTATTTATTGAAATACGAAATTTATTTTAAGTTCGTAAAATAGCTAAGTGTCTACGCTTCACGACGATGTAAAAATGAAATGTATAGAAGGAAATCTCGGTTTCCTGTAGCCCATTATGTCTCAAAATGACGCGATGTGGTCACAAAACATAAAATAAAAAACATTCTAATTCGAATTTCGAAAAAATCGCTTCCAGGTGCACTGGCTCTTGTGTAGATACACCGATGTACCAAATTTCGTGGCCCTGGGTCTATTAGCTTACTCGCAACACGAACGAAAGACACACACACACACAGACTCTTTGTTTTATTATATGTAGAGATTTCATATTTTGTAAAACTTTAACGAATTTTTGATTAACAAACTCAAGGATTTCAAAGCGGGCAATGGCAACGTTGTACAGAAAAAAAAATTTTATCTGCAGTGCGTGAGACTGTGTGTAGGAAATTCTAAAGATATGCTCAGTTTAAAATTATTTTGCGGTATTGTTCTTTAACTGTATTTTATGGTTTAAATGCGAAGAACATGATATTCAATAAATAAGAGTAACATAGAAAATGTTTAAAAAAACCCCTTTGGACGTAATTTAAAATCTGAAACCTTTCAGATTTTTTTAATGTTATTTATTTTTGGAATCGCAAGAATTAAATATCATAAGATTAAAAAAGTTTTAAATTAAAAACAAAATAACTGAATTTTATGCAAAAACTTATTTTTTTCTTCTTAATGGCTTGCTCTTTTTCTTCAGGTATTCTGCAAGTATATTCAAAAGCATCCAACGTTTCGAAACATCTTATTCCATATTAAAGAACATGCCCTTTTCAGTTTGGAAGTGTCCCAGAACTATTTAAATGTCCTGTTTGTTTAAAGACATTGTGAAAATAAACATCAGACGAAAGTTCTCAGTTTTAAGCAATTAGATTTAAATGAAGTTAAAGTAAAGTAGCAGACGATAACACGGCGAAGGTAAAAATTTACTCTTACAAATATTAAAAAAAAATAAAGAAATGTTAAAAATTTGAGCAATATCATCTACAATTTTAAAAAAATAGCTTTTCATGTAGTATTAATGAATATTTATTATGCCTCATTGAGGAAAAAAATTCCGCATAATTAATTCTCCGTAAAAATTTATTTGAAATTTAAGGTAAAAAATAGTTGTGGCAATTCACTGTAACAAAATCCATAAACCACATTTGGCATTATAATCGCTCAAAAAAAAAAGATGCCAAATTTCAAAACCCTCCAATATGTAAATTCGTGTATATCTTAAAAAATTTTGAATAAAATCTCTAATTTTTTGCAAGTGTGCCTAGAAATACATCTACTTTAAGATAATGTTAAAATTTT
>KK119055.1:427585-441223 GCA_000611955.2 Stegodyphus mimosarum | reverse complement strand
AATATCGCAAAATCATTTTAAAATGAACATATCTTTAGAATTTCCGTAAGTCTCGTGCGCTGGAGATAAAAATGTTTTTTTTTTTCGTACAGTGTTGCCATTGCTCGCTTTGAAATCATTTAGTTTGTTAATCAGAAATTCGTTGAAATGTTACAAAACATAAAATCGATAATAAAGCAAATTTCAAATTCAAAATTAGGGCTTCCAGATGCCCATATTCGCAGTAGGATTACGTCATTCAAAATTCGATGGCTCTAGGTTTTATCACAATGCGAGAAACATGCATACATTTATGCAGATTTTTCATTTTTTAAAATTTAATGCAGAGTGATAACATTTAGAGGCAACAATTTGAAAAGTGAAACGAGCATTCAGAGTGAATCGACGCAAAATCGCAAAACGAAAGTAATAGTCCTTCGGGACTAAATCCCTTTGGACTAATAAAATATCGGTGAATTTTATTTGGAAGGAACCTAAATTTCGAATTTTAAAAGAAGGAATCAAACAAGTTAAATACGAAAAAAGAGATATTAATCAATATATACCAAATTCAATTAACATTGAGGAGCTAAAATTTTGAGAGCTAATATTTTAAAAACTACTCGTGCGATTTTTAGAAAGCTTGGCAGTCTGGCGTAATTTACGTCGTAGAATCGAAATATGTAAAAACATTGGTATGCTATTTCACAAAAAGTCAGATTTTGTATCAAAATACCTATGTTAGAATAATACTATATATAAATCTAATATATATCCTAAGTTGCGCTTTCGAGACATGAGAAACGCAAGTTGAATTTCGTCAATCGGCCCAGTGGAACAGAAGATATAGAGTTTCCTTTTTTTTTCGCAGTGTACATACATGTTTCCACATGGCGTTTACTTATGAGGAAATAATATCACAGCAGTTCGCAAATTTATAATAAGTTTGTGAAAGCAAAGTTGATTTTCAAAATATGTAACTTAAAATAATTTTAACTTACTTGTTTTAAGCAACTGTGCTTGTTTAGAATTTATTTTATTCCACTAAATGTTATTTTTATGAGAGCAGGTGCTTGGATGACAAAGAAAGGTTTGCGATGTAGCAAGGTAAGTAGATCTACTTAAATTAAGAATAAACAGGAATGAGCGTTTTCTCATTTTGAACCTCAAACATCCCTTTCTAGGTGGCATATATACTGAGAAATTGAAAATGTCCTGTGTATATCATCTGAAAATTACTAGACATTACTGGCAAACATATATTCCTGAGAGCTTCATGTATTACAATTGACAGTATTGACTGAATTTAAGCAATAACTGTATAAAATGACTCTTTATTCGTTTTTTTAACATATAGCTTTTCTGCTATTCATAACGTTACATTTTAATTGCACTTACAAATTATATCGATGTTTTAATTGCTCAATATTTTTTTTGTACTTTTCTTGTCCTCTCTTTATAGAGCTTACTTAATTAACAAGCTACCCATCTGTATATGCAGGGTGATTCAAAAGTTCGTAGACAAAGTTTAAGGGGTAGGTCAGGCATATAAAAATTAACTATTCTTATATTAGGACACATGCACACAATTTGAATGGGATATAGATCAGAAAGATAAAGAAATGAAATTAAAATAATATGTATTTATTACAGGTAGGTATGTTTTATGACTTTTGGTTCCTTCCATTTACGACAATACATGCCTCCTAACTTGAATGAGTAAATTAAGAAGCGTGTTAAAAAATACCACGCATTTGTACGATTTTTGGAACGAAAGCGATGTCGCAAGCTTGATGGCTTTCGCTCGCAAGACTTTTGAGATAATCCCAAAGGAATGAGTCGGATGATAGTGGTGGCGAAAAAAGGAACGTTTTCCCACTCTGAATGTCTATTCCTTGAAAGATCATAATGAGCGATATCTAACACAATGTCTGGTAAAGCTGGCTAGCGCAGCGAAAACTGTTTGCGGTGACATAGTTCTATGTAAAAATGGTGGTAATTTTGTATGCCTAACCTACTCCTAACGTTTGTCTACGAAACTTTGGACTGATCTTTATATATGTAAGATAAAATGTTAATTTTAATTTATAACAGCCAGTGAAGATTTCTTGTTCATTTGGTTATTTGTGTTTTCTATCCTAATAATAGTAAACGATTATTAATAAATCTATCTCACGTACCTCATTCCAAAATTTATGACATCATATGATTCTTATATGATATATTTAGACAACAGCAAAAGTGAAACGGAAATTTTTTATCCAATATTATTCAAATCAAAATTTTTAACGAAAATCATAAAGCGGCTATATGTGCTTATCCGTTGAGGTATTAAGCAGCTACACCATTTTTACTTCCTTGTGCGAAGTAAAGGAAGTATCGTAATCACAAAAAATTCCGGGTACCATATTTCAAAGAAAATATCCATTTTAACTGCTATCGAATGCAATTTAACGATGTTTTTGCACGACATCTGTACGTAAGGACAGAATAAAGGCCCTTTTCCCCAAACGAATTATGAAACTGATTTAAAATGGATTCAGAAGAGATTTTTTCGTGGCTTCTATATGTACATACGTATGTATCTTGCACAAAAACGAGTAGTTTCAGAACGTTGAAATTTTGTTATATAAGACTGCTCTAACATTCAGTTGTTCACCTCTCTTTTTGGTTGCAAACTGTTGCACCAACAGTATATATATATACCTACTAGACTCAGTGAGCTCAGTTTTTTATTCTTATATGTTGATAAATTGTGCAGGTTTTGCTTTAAAAATGATTGAACTATGTTATTCTTATCTTCCGGCTAAGGGTTTTATGCCTCTAGTTAATCTGCATTCAATTATTTGTAGAATTATCAACAATTTAAAAGTGGTTTAAGTGTGGCTAGGCCTATGTTTTATCATATAAGCTCTACTTGTTTACATTTGAAACTTAGAAGAACAGTGAACTGATTCTTTTTTGCCGAGTGGGACCAAAAGGAAATTCTCATTTTTGTGCACCGAAAAATCTGCCTTCTTGCCTGCTGGCCGAATTGCTTGTTTCTGCTCAAAAACTGTAATTTTAATTGTAAAAATTGTAATTTTAATTGTTTTAACCGTACTTGGTGTTTTAGGTTTTTCTATATCTTTCACTTTTTAATGAAAATATTTTGCATTTTTATGTATTTTTGCCTTGTCGCGAAGTAAGAACTGAATTAATTGAGTGAGAAATATATCGCTAATGAAATTAGAGGAAATAAGTGTTTCGTATTAGCAGCATAATTGCAAATATTGTCGCCAGTCTGTCTCGGACAGAGAAGAATGTTTACGAGTAGCGCATGCTCATAAGGTAAGTGTCGCTTAATCGTCTGTGAAAAACTGTTTTTTTTTGTTTGTTTAATTTCTTTTACACATCATTTTAAATTTGTTACGATATTTGATTAGAACATATGGCAACGATTAGATAATTCTTCAGATGATATATTTTTTATGCATTCTGAGTTATAAAATGAATGAGATGTAACTCTGTCAAGTAAATCTAGCGCCAGAGTGTCGTTAAGGTAAATAAATAAAGTGAATTTTAAAGAGTGTACTTATTCTATTGCGGTTTATAAGCTATCAACAAAGTAGATTTAATTAGTTGAATAAGTTTAAATGAAATGCAGGAAAAAATGCGTATAATTCTATATTCCGTACAAGGAAGTCACGTGGTGTACACATAAGCCTTTCTCAATTTATAGTGCTGTATAATCCTCCTTTTTCTAACGTTTGCTTCACTTTGTCAACATGTAGTTTGCAATGTCTGTCATTTCTTTTTTATCTCTAGATATAATAAGGATAGATTTAACAGATATAATAGATATAATAATATGAAATTTTTACCTAAAATAATTTATGAGCGGCTGCACCCGTTTCGGCACTTACATTGCTGTTATTATTCTACGATTACTAATTATGATTATTATTCTACGAATCGTGCTGAAATGAAGATGTTGTGTAAAGGTTTACGGCTCCCTATCTTTGAAGCCACTCAGATCGGTATAGCGATTATCTTAACGTTAGGCCCTGGTTTAAACACCTTAGGAAGCTTGAATGTTTGTAAATCGATAGTATTTGTATGGCAATTAAAATAACACTAGCGAGTCAACTGTTCTATTGTGAGGTTTGGTGGCAAAGAATGAGAATAAGTACCTTCGGCTCCATTCTCTGAGGTGTGCTGTATGGAAATCGGTAGAGATCTTTCCATTAAGTGTGGTGAGTTTCATCATCAGCTGCGTCACACTCTAATTATTTTTTTCACAAATATGCATAAATATATGTAATAATTTAAACGAGACAATGGAATTGCTTGCAATCATGGCCTGTCTGATAATTCTTTAATTTCGTTGGCAAACATTTTTAAGCCAACACAGATGAATTGGAGCAGTAAGTGCGTTTACTATTGAAGAACTACGTTGACATCTTTTAGACTTTTAAATTATATTCGAAGCAGAAGCAATAGACATAAGCAAGTTGGCAATAGCGAAGCGAGAGAGAGAATGCTGCGTGTCTAAGGTGAAATCCCTGTTCAGAATGATTTAGTTTTAGTTCAGATTTATCCCCATTGGTTAATAATAAGTTTTGGTTCCTAAATTCGAAATCATTATGGGAGGAAACTTCGTGTAAGTGTCTGCGTCATTAGCAATATGCGAGATTCACATGATACGGATGAATTTTGAAATGACATAGCTCAGAGAGATTCATTATAAGCATATACGGATTTTAGGACAGAAATGAGAAAAAACTAAATTAAAATGAAAAATTAAGGGACTATCGCAACTTAAAATTAGCATTTTATTTTACCAGATTTTTGTAAATTCGCATCTCTTTAGAGAGAAAAGGCTTAGCTACGAAAATGCATTTTTAAATAAAGAAATGTTTCAGCAATAAAATATCAGCAGAAGTTTTATAATACGGAAAATGGAAATCATGAAATAAACGATTTTTAAAGAGTTGCAGAATATAAATTGTCAAATCAAAGAAATGGGGAAGTCTTTTTTTTAATTCCACCTAAATTATTTAGTGAACACTCTTAAAGTTTGTTGTTGTTGTTTCCAATCTCATTTGTCCGACAATCGTCAGCAGGAGCCCCCCCCCTCCATTCATCGTGCAAGGAGTCAAATGCTCCTGTCGTTGGCAAGAGCGTTGAGCACTATATAGGTGACAACCCGACTTCAGCTCAGTTCCGCCCCCAATTTTGAGAAAGAGCACCCAGCGTCTCCCACCCTTCTTTCTCTATACCAAAGTTTCGAGAGGACGTTTGACTCGCTGCATATTTAGACTGATTGCCATGTCGCACAGACACTATAAATTTTCAAATATTCATGCCTTCTCCGGGATTCGAACCCAGACCCTTCGGTACAATAGTCAGCGTTGCTAACGACTATCCCGGTTGGGCAACTTCTTAAAGTTTTATAATAACTATCGATAAATAAAGAGAAAACAAGTAAACTTATATCAGCAGCAACCTGCCACATACGGACTAAAAACAACTACAATGAATATAAGATGTCAGAACAGATTACTTCTATACTCGAGGTGGGAGGTTTGGAATAGAGTTAACCTGAAAGTACGAAGAAAGGTAACAACGATGTCCATCTGCACAATAACGTATTATGCTTATATATTGTTTATTCATAAGTTCGTGATCATGATCGTTCACAACTTCGTGAAACATTTTAAAACTCATTACAAATAAATTACACTACCAATATTTAGCTTTAATATCCTAAAGCAAAGGTAATTATACTAATTTTATTAATATAGGTCACAAATTCGTAGTGTGCGTTCCCCTTTACTAGTATGGTATATATCTATGTTTTACCTTACTCTAACAAACAACATTTTAAATCATGTTTCAGCTGAAGAGAAACGGTGATGATTATATCTTTTAGCAAGGATGTTTCCCGGATCACTAAGGCAGAACCTCTTATCGAGATAATTTGCGATAACATCCCATTTAAAATTTGCAGCTAAGATGGATAGGTCACGCAGGATGAGCAAATGTCCGTAAATTGAACGAGGCATTAATGTGGTTAAGCCGAAGCATTAATGCGGTAGCCATCGTGGTCTTTGGGTGTAGTTCTACTTTCTTTTTGTGTGTGTATGCGTGTATTGAGGTTTGTTTTTGCGTCGAACTTCCCGCTCTTCTCCAGAAATTTGACAACTTCCGAAAGATCAGAACTACAACTCATGTTCGCCTAGCGACAAAAAGAGAGTAGACTCAGCATTTGTGAAATATTTAAAATAATTTGTAGCATTCATTATTTTAATTAACCAAATTATTTTTAGTTTGAACTTTCCTATCGAATTCTCAAAGTTTCAGTTGCTGCCCGAATTTAGCGCGAGTGAGATATTTATGCAAATCGCATATATCTGTTAGCAGTTAAAAGGCAGGAGTTAACGAAGGGAAAGACAGTGCCTTGGATTTATCGCCGTAAGGCTGTGCGCGCCAAGATTTCCTCTGTCTACTGAAAGTTCGCCTTTATAGGCATTTGCAATTACTAGTGTTTGCTAGTGAAATTCGCATTGTTGCATTTCACTAAGAGTAAGCTTCCCTCGCCGTCCTACGTAGAATTAAGTTAGGGAATTGAATTTGTTAACACACTTTATTTTTATATTATTTTAGTTCAGCCCAAGTAGTGGCTTACTCTCAATTAGAAGAGTTGTAAATATTTGAATTAAAGGGTCACTTTTAAACCCTGCTTCTGACTTTGTAGTTCTTCAACACTAAAGGACATAGCCTAGATCTGCTCACTGTCCTCTACATAAGGTTTCACAGCTTATGCTCACGAAGAGAGTCCAGAGATTGAAGGAGAAACCTTACACTGGCGCCCGAACTAAAATGGTGGTGGATGATGATTCTCCACCACCGCGATTTGGCGATTGAGTCCTCAAAACCCCAGTCGCCCTTTAAAAGGGGAGTATATAAGGTATTTCTCCCGCTTTCTTCGCATGTCTTCGTGGTGTAGTGGTCTGCATGCTCGACGCGTAAAACCGAGAGGTCCGTGGTTCGATTCCCGGCGAAGGCGTTGCTCATGTCTCCTGCTTCGTAATAACCTAATGTCTCTACAAATTTAGTTAGTTTGCTTCTATTTAGATTTAAAAAAACTGTCATTGGTTCCGCAATTTATTATTAAATTTTAAAAAACTTCATGAAATTATAAATACTTTTTTATAGTCTAGAACAGTGAGTAATTCTCAACCACTGTGCCGCGGTACTTTTGTATGCCGCGAAATTCTTAAAGTGTGCCGCCAAATTTTAGAAATGTATGTAGTAATTATAATGGGTTTAATCCTAGTATACGGTACACATGAGAATTGGCAAAATTCGGTTTTTAAGACATTAATATGCGCACCAATCCAATATTTTGGTTCTCTGGAAGAGAGCGAAATTCGAAGCATTTTCGCGCATGTTCAATATATAATTTAAATTGAGAATTTCTGATTGGTGCAGATGGGCGATTAGCTTACGCATCATACATTTTTGTTATTTTTAATAAAATAAATTCAAGTATGCAAGGTCCGAAAGAAAATATATTAAACTCAAGAGATAAACTGGTGGGATTCCTAAAACAAATAACCTTAGGCAAGAATAAAGCTCAGGAAGACAATTTGGAAAAGTTTGAATTAGTTCCAAAAGATTTTAATAAAACTATTCATAAAATTGTTATTGACCAATTCACAACATTAGAGGAGAGAATTATTCATTATTTCCCAAATTTAGATATAGAAACATTTCATGGGGTTCGTAATGCATTTGTGATTACGAATACTTCTGTATTTGAATTAACTTTGAATGAAGAAGAATAACTAATTTCGCTTTCGAATAATCGAGATTTAAAGTATTCGGAAGAATCAATTAATTCATTTTGGTTTAACATTAGATGCGATTATCCCACGATGGCCAAAAAAGCTTTAAAAATATTATAACAATTTTCTACATCTCATTTATATGAGTTCGGATTTTCAGTGTTAACCAACATAAAAGCGAATAAAAGATTGAGACTGTTAAATGTGAAAGACGATATGAGAGTAGCATTGTCATTTTTACGACGAAATATAAATGAAATTACCAAAAAACATCAAGCTCAAATTTCTCATTAAAAGTATTCTTATTATTAACTTGTAATTAATCCCTTAATAAACGTACTGCTGCTTTTGTAGTACATATTATTTTATTTTATATTCAAAATGTTATCATAAACTATTTTACACAGCGTATTAGAGGTAAGTAAACAACTTTTAAACTTATCGTTTTCTTTGTGTGTCGCCAAATTTTGAAATCTTTAAAAGTGTGCCGAGACAGAAAAAGTTTGAGAATCACTGGCCTAGAACACCTTCGTTGCAAAAAATTGTCCAAAATAAGCCATTAAACGTTATAATTGTTCAACGTTATGCAATTATTAGATTAACTGCTATTTTGAGGTCAAAACAGATTTCCAAAAGGACGTATCTAATTCCGTTAATTCATTTAGCTGCTAATTTCTTGAGGTAACATTATAAAAAACATTACTTAAATTCGAATTCCAGGTCTCGCAATCTTTTGCTTCCAAACAAATACCTAATTTTATTTCTTTAATATCTTCAAAATTCAAGAAAAAAGTGGAAACTATAAATTTAATATTGTGTGTAGATTGCATGACTTTATTTTCAACTGCATAACAACAAAAAATTGTGGACAGGAAGTTTTATGACAAAAAGAATAAAAGAAAAGTAAACATTCAAATGTTTTACATCAATTTACACAGTCCAGTCGCATTAATGTGACCACCACGTACTTTCCATGTCAGAGTTAAATAACCAATCACAGAAGGCAGGTGGCAGCACAGTGTAGTTGAGCGTATATAAAGGGTGTGTGAGGGCTTCGGAAAACATTTCAATCGTTGGCGTAATGCAGAAACGAAGCGATTTATCCGACTTCCAAAAGGGCATGATCATTGGCTTTCGGGCCAAGGGTGGAAGCATTTCCGAAACGGCTGAGTTTGTGAACTGTTCGCGTGCCGCCGTGGTAAAAGTGTACCGTGCATGGCAAAATGGGACTGTCCAAAATCAGCGACGTGGCAAATGTGGTGCACCACGGGCCATAGATGACAGAGGCGAACGACGGTTGCGGAGATGCGTTCGGGCAGATAGACGGGCTACCGTTGAGCAACTGACCACCAAAATGAACCAAGGGGCTACCAAAAGTGTCTCCCAAAGTACTATTCAGCGAACATTGCTGCGTCTGGGCCTCCGAAGCAGACGCCTGGTTCGTGCACCTATGCTGACTGCTGTTCATCGACGGCGAAGGCTAGAATTTGCACGCCAGTACAGCAGCTGGACGTCCACTGAGTGGCGACAGGTTGCGTTTTCGGATGAATCGCGTTTTATGCTCCATCGGACAGATGGACGTTGGCGTATAAGGCGTGAAACCTCTGAAAGGAACCACCCTGCAACCATTGCCGGAACGGTCCAAGCTGGAGGCGGGAGCATTATGGTCTGGGGAATGTTTTCCTGGCATTCTCTAGGTTCACTGATCATTGTGGAAGGCACAATGGATCAATACAAGTACGCATCTGTCCTTGCGGACCATGTTCACCCCTACATGCGCATTGTTTTTCTTCAGGATGATGGCATCTTCCAGCAGGACAATGCGAGGTGCCATACAGCTGCCAGTGTACGTGCGTGGTTCGAAGAGCACCAGGATGAGTTTACCGTCCTCCCCTGGCCAGCAAACTCACCTGACTTAAACCCAATCGAGCATCTGTGGGACCATCTCGATCGAGTTGTTCGCGCCATGGATCCTCAACCGCGTAATCTAGCGCAGCTGGCCACGGCATTAGAGTCGGCATGGCTCAACATCCCAGAGAACACCTTCAGGGACCTATGTGACTCTCTTCCTGCACGTCTCGCAGCAGTCCGCTCTGCGAAAGGTGGTTATTCTGGCTTTTGACAGATGGTCACATTAATGTGACTGGACTGTGTATATGTTTTTTCGGCATGAAGATGTACATAAAACATTTTCAACATGTAGAAAAACAAGAAAAGTGCAACAAATTGGCCCAGCATTTCAATTGCGTTCAGATTAGTTTTGTAGTGGGTGTGGTTATTTTGCAATATATAACTAGAAGTCATGCTGCACAATATTTCTCATAAAATACAACAACTGATTATTGATTTGAAAATTGCAAAACATGAATCAAACTCAGGCAAGCAAGATCAGGAAATGCTGGTCTCGGTTATCATGTAAACAACATAAAGAAAATGGATTATACGAGGAAAATATTTTACGCAATAAACAGTAAATCTGATCGGATGCATCGCAAGAAATTTAACAAATATCTCAAATAAAATAATCCACTGAATACAGCAGCATTTATATTAATACTTTAAGATGATAATTACTCACATAATAGAATTACGAAACATAAACAATTTATACAAAGTCTTCTACACTAATGTGATTAATTCTGAAAGAACTCAAGAAATTTATGAAGTAATTTGACGCACATTGATTTTACAATTAAGTATTCGGTCTTAATATTTAATATTTTAGGACTAAATATATAAAGCAAAAGTTAACGCGAGAAAATATGAGAGGTAAATGTCATCATATAAAGAATGAATATACGATATTAATAGCCTCTTAAAAATTATTAATTGATATTGCATTTAAAGTGATACTTCTCTGAAATTATTAAGTTTATGTCTCATGTTTTTCACATCAATTTCATTTTCTTTATAGTTCTCAATATTTTACGACTTAGTTCATTATCACATATGCAGAATAATGAAGATAAAGAGCAAAGTAAGGGAGGAAACTTTCTACTTCGAATAAAGGCTTTTCATAATATTTAAACCCTGTCTTAAAATCATAAAATTTAATTGCTGAAAATAAAGCATACAAATAATCAAATTCCACTTTTATGCATTCTTAAGTATATTTATGAAAGTTATAGTAAAAAATCAATTACCTTTCTTATTGGAATATATCCTGTTATACTTTCTAATGTAAATTTTAATTAATTTATCAATTTAAGTGTATTTGATTTTATAAAGCCTAAAAACTATATAAGATTATTCTATTTAATTCTTACGGTTTTGTAACTACTGCAAAGAGAAAAGAAAAAGGATAATCTAAATTGTAAATATCTTAAACGACTTTTAAAAGTTTTTATCAAAGCTTAAATGTATTAGCATTACGGAAAGGAATTCAAGGTTTTTTTCAGTTTATTTTAATTCTTTTGTTTTGTGCATTTGAGGAAAAGCTTTTACTCGAGAAAATATTTTTTCGTTTACTTAAAACATTTTTCGAAAATACAATAAAATCAAATCCATGTTAACATTTTTTAGGGTCATTGCCCGAAGAGAATTCTTTGCGTTTGGAAAACGTTTTTCTGCTCAAGATTCCACGAGTGTTTATGATTAGCAAATAGGCACTAAAATGACAAACTAAAGTATAAATGTATAAATTTATATTTATGTATGTCTTGTTCATCTAAAACTTGCCAAGCAAAAGATTATTCAGAAATTCTACAAATTATTTATTCAGTAGTTTGTTAAATGTATGTGTAAGAAACTAGTAAGTAAAATTCTTACTAATCATCTAAAAGATGAGACAGGACAGGACATGAATAATATGTATGCTGGGACTGTACTATATGGCGATATAGGCATTGTCCCGTGATGCTACTGTACCAGTGAAGCATCCTGGATGCGTTGTCAATGTTTTGAGAAGAAGTTTCGTGCATTACTTTCCAAACCATTTTCACTATTTAGAAGAATTTGTATACTAATATAAAGACTTTTTCGTAACAGTTATTACTCACAAATATCTTGCGCTTGCTCCGAAAGGTATTTTACAATATTATTGATTTTGTGATGAAGTGTTTGTTTATTTATTATATATCTTCGAAACTCGAGTTCGCTTGTAGTTGTTCTAAGTTTGATGTGCTTGTTTTATAGAGTCATTAGGTTATTTTGAAGCAAGAGGCGTGAAATTGTGAATGATCTGGCCGAGACTCGAACCTGGACCTCTCGAATACGCGCCATGTGTGCCTCCATTACACCACGATGACATGCTGGAAGAAAATAATTTTTCATCTATTGTAATTTCAAGAAATGTCAATTGGTTTACAATCTTTATTCTTTTCCCGTTAATTATGAATGCTTGTTGCATTTGTATAGTTTAGCCAGATTTGTGAAATATCATCTCTTCTGAAGTTTCTTCTGGAATTATTAGGTTTTTTTGTTTTTGTTTCAAAGTTGGTTAAAGATTACAAGAGAAAAGTTGATAACATCTTTGAGTTGTTTTGCAAGAAATGATCAATGTGGCGTCGTCTGCGAATGCGAGGGATTTTGTACGATTCGGCCATTGATGTGATATGATAAAGATAAGAATATAGAGGTCTACGCTCAAACCGAATTCGTATTCGTGTAGACATCCACTTGTATGGTGCTTTTCTGCTGTTGGTTACTGTTAGTAATTGAGTAAATAGTTTTGTATAGTAATAAAAATATTTCTAGTCATGTTTACCTCTCTGAGAGCTTGGAGTACCCAGGGCTACCAGACGGAATCAAATGCCTTTTTTCGAAGTCGAAACAAAGCACAGCGGATTAAAGATTTTGTGATTTATTGTGTTGTATTATTCTTAATATAAAACATAAGACATGATATCTATACCTCTCTCTATGAAAAAGTGGAATATTTACTTTCACCAGGAGAATCCTTTCTACGATCAGTACTTTCAGCTATTTTCAACAATTTACAGTCCACAAGCGAACCAGTGGATACGATGAGTGAAACAGCGGAAGTTTGATCCGAGTCCAAATTCTCATAACTGGTTGGCTGCATGAGAGATTTCGTGGTTTTCCCATATGTAACAAACACGAATAGGTTTCCTTTATAAATTCCACCGCAAAAATCACCTTCCGGTAGATAGGTAGCGTTATTATGCTTTGATATAACCTAATAATTTACCTATATAATTTAAAACCCTTGAATTCATTCTAATGTCTATTTGTTTAGAATGAAGCACCGCTTGGATTTTTATCATCTGTGCTTCTTTTACATTTATATTTCTTTCCATCTCTGCCCTGATTCCTTCCGACTCATGTTGGGAGAAAAATATTTCATTCATATAAACCAATTTTCAGCTGAATATCATTACTCAGTTTATGTTTCGATGGTTCATTTTCAACTCAAATAATTTCTCCGGGAGAATTTTCATTTGAAGTTGAACAGGTGACAGGTGACGAAGAACGTGAGCACCTGGTGTCTACCAGAGGTAATCAGGTGCATACCCCTCGTTCCTCTACTGTCCGACGCTTGTTGAAGAACTTAAGGGTTTAGGTGAGAAACATGCCCTTAAGGGCCTAGGTGGTTGTACAAGGGCTACGCATGTGGGAACAGAGGGTGCAAGAAACATATTGCAATGCCAGAATATAAAACAGAGAACATAAAGCGTAAAAGTAATAAAGTAGTGCAATATAAAAGTAGTACAAGGAGCTGTCTCAAATTGTTCTAGATTTTCAAATCGTGGTAGTGGATGGAAGGACGGCGTGCAAGAACAGAACAGATAATAGAGGCTGCTGATCTGACAGATGTATGGGAGACATTTCGTTATTTTGTCATTTGGTAAGCCCTTTTAATCTTTGT
>KK119055.1:349286-427568 GCA_000611955.2 Stegodyphus mimosarum | reverse complement strand
CTCTTTCTAAAATGAAGAAAAATTCCGTTCCATAAAACAATCAGGTAGCTGCTGTCTTCTGGGTTTTTTCTCTTTCTCTTAAGGCCCCTCGCTGCGAGTTGAGAATTGTTGAGGTTTTATCTCATTAAACATTTGCCCACTGTAATTTGTTTCTGTTCGTGCCTTAAAATTTTCCTAAAGCAAGACATGACATCGGCATTGCAAATATTTATGGGCAACGATTCGGTGATGAAACTGTTTAATCACTAATGGGCTCGGAAGTTTCCGATGAAACTTTCAAAAACGTGTCAGGCTGTTAGAAAAGCATTTTCTAATTATTCAATTCTTTCTTGTACTTTTAAAAATGTGACAGGTAAAACAGGCCACACACATGTATTACCAAACATTAGGTGACTTAAAATACTTTGACACTATAAGGTACTTTTCCCTATTTATTTTGCCTTCGTAGTGTAACTGAAAGCACATTCGACGTGTATTCGAGAGGTCCAGGTTGGGGTTCCGGCGAGAGCACTGCTCATTTTTCATGTCTTCTGCTTCAAAATAACCTGATGACTCTATAGTTGTGCAGAAAGTAAAAGGTGGTGAACAATAATTCATATCCATCAGGATTTGGCGATTGGGCTATTTTCTCTCTCCTTCCCGCATGCCTTCATGGTGTAATGATAGTCAAACGGACAACTAAACATATACAGGGTGAATCTGAACAAGTGGACAGAACTTTAGGAAATGAGTAAAGGCAGCTATACGAGCAACATTCGTCATAGAATGTATGTTCGGAACTCAAAACGTGAGAAATTAAAGGTTAGTTTTCCTCTTTCACATACAGAGTTTTCCTCTTTCACACTCGGCACGTATTCGAGAGGTTCACATTCGAGTTCTGCCGAGGACATTGTTCATTTTTCATGTCTCCTACTTCAAAATAACCTAATAACTCTACAGCCCCATGAAAAGAAAGAATAAAATATCGATTTAAGATGCTGTAGAGCTTTACTAGCGCTGTAAAAGGGGATGGTAAATCATGGTACACAATCTTGTTGCCCACTTTTTACAATCAAAGCTATATTTTGGCGTTCAAAATCTGTACGTTTAGTCTAATGCCATTAGTATTATTTCGCGCACTAACCAAAATACCAAACAATTTTGTTTATCCTCAGACGTGATGACCTGAGAATGCATATTCTTTCATATGACTAGCGTGTAATATCCTCGCTAATTGTGTGTAGAAACTTATCGCAAGGTTCTGTAAGCAAATGACAAGTTCATCTGTTTTCGTTGGAATACTCAAAAGAGATGAAAAGATGGCCCCTTCTCAGCCTTACAGTAAGCCTTCACTTAAGCTTTTAACTCAGAATAGAAAAATAAGAAACTAATCTAATGCTAAAATAAGAAACTAATAAATAAGAAAAAAATAAGAAAATAAAAAATAAATAAGAAAAAAATAAGAAACTAATCTAAAGCAAAACCAGCGGAAGCTGCACAGAATTAAGTAACTAACAGATTTGACAGTCAAGATCACCGATGGATAATAGCAGACACATAACAATACGGCCAAACAACAGTAAGATTAGCTTTTTAGCAATAAACGTGGCTGGAAGGGTGAACAGGCTGTCTTCAAGCTCTACTAGGGTCTTTTGCTGAAGTGATTCAGATTTCAGATTAAATACTTGTTTCTACTTCATTTACATAAAACGTAATCCTAAAAACTCATTCTGGCAGGGAAACGAGAAAGTAAAGGGAAGGCTTCTTCCAAAATAAAAATAACTATTAGAAAATTAAACGAAACCCCAACAAACTCTTCTAAATATAAAAAATACTTTTCTATTTGACATTTATGCCATTTTTCTGAGAAATGAACTTAGAAGCAAAAATTTTAATGACAATGTTTACAATAAAATAAGAAAGAGTCTTTAAAGAATTAACATACAAATAATTCAATAGAACCTCCTACGGCATGCCTTTATAATCAGTAACTCAAAAATAAACTACCACAATAAAGGCCTCAAAGTAACTTTAAAATATGTCAGAAAAACCCTCCTGTATGATGCAAGATTTTTAAGCCTACGGAAAGGAGTTATTTAACTTAAAGGAAGCTCCACTGTTTGTAAGACTTAACAATGGATAAGCATAAAACAGGAAGAAGATAGATATCTGAATTTCAAAAGTGAAAGCAGAGGTTCAAATAGAGATTCATGCAGAAACCCAATTACTTCATTGTTATACTTACTGAGACCTCCATATAAATGAATGGGAGTTCGTGGGCGCTTAGCGTAACTGAAGAAACCTTACAAATACTCTCAACATCTGTACTAATATCCAATAAAAGACATCATGATTTCAATAGCGTATGGAAGCCTATTTAGTTTCTAGTTAAGGTTACAAGAGCTGAAAGATGCTGTTCCAAAGTAATATGTAATTTCTGAAGTCATTCTAAAGTAATAAAAATATATATACTAGCTTATGGCATATATTTTTAAGTTTTATACATACATGTCGTAATTTAGGTTATTTATAAGCATATTAAGAATAATAAAAGACGCGGATCATTTCCAGGTGAATATTCTTATTCTAAAAATAGGCTTAAATAACATAATAATAACAGCAAAATAATACAAATTTGATAACTAAAATAAAGTATGAAGAAAGAATTCGATTTGATACACAGTGAATTGCAGAGAAGTACAATTTCTGTGCAGAAAATATCATTGGAGTTTCTGCATTGGATACAGATAGCCTATTCATACAAAGTTAAAGATTATGACAATAGAGAAAATATAAGATATTTTATCCCTCCTTCTAACATGTCTTTGTGGTGTAACGGTAGCACAAACGGCACGTATTCGAGAGGTCCAGGTTCGAGTCTCGGTGACGGCGTTGCTAATTTTTCATGTTCTGCATGTTTTTGAGGAATAAATGATTGCTAGAAGTGCTAGTGGCACGTCAATTAGAAGGTGGAAGATCCGTTCTTCGTATCTCGTAGGAAAAAGTTAACATTTCATATTTCATGCTCCTAAATAACTTAACAGTCTCTACAAGTGTGTCATGTCCGCTGTAATAACATGCAGTAGAGGCATCATTTGATCACGAAATTCCTGGGTGTATATGAAAATGATAGTACTAGATTTGTGTTTAAGAATCTCTCCAAAATTGAAGTGGCATGTGCGATGGGACGAAAAAGACAGGCAAAGGAAGAACATTGTTTCTATTTGCATCACGTTTGAAGGAAGACATTTGAAAAACACATGTCACAGTCTTCAAGGAAAAAAAGATAAAAGCATATTTATTCTATAAGAAAACACATAAAGTTTTTGACTTTTGGATATTCACACTGCTTTGTCTTTTTAAAATCGTGCACGACATTTACGATGCACTGTAATCACCTAGATATGAATGCCTCCAAATAAAACATAGACTTGTAATGACTAAACTAAAGACAAGACATAGAGACTAAACTTTCTCTTGTGTGACACCCATCTTGGAGACTAGTTTCTTAATAAGGAAAAGCAAACTGTTAGTGACGCATAAAAATCTTGAATACAGCTGCTGATAATAATAATGATGCTTGTGTGAGAATTGAATTTGTTATAGTCTTTTGAAAGTACATCACTTTTTGTGTTTATGTATAAGAGTACTAAAAATTTATAAATATTCTAATTAAATAAAATTGGTTTATAAGTTTAAATTTATATTCATGACATTATACATTTTATTTGAAAATTTAGCACTCATTTAGTCTGTGACCTTAATAAGACCCGAAAATTAAAAAAAAATTTAAGTGTCTTAGATGATAAAAATATTTTCAAAAAACAAAGTTGCTCGTACATAAATTTTAAATAATCTGAAAATGAATCTTTCATTAAAATACTTCATGTAAATTAACAAATTAATTGCTAACAGATAAACTGGTAATTTTAAGTGTTTCAAATCAAGGTGACACAATTCAAGAAGGTGACACCACACACACAAAAAAAAACCCGCCAAATTGTTTATTATAAGTAACATAAAATGCATGAAGTAGTATTTAGCGTAAATCTTGCAAAATCAGAAATCATTAATTTCTGAATTCATTAATTATTAATTAGTTAATAGATTTTTATTAGTTTACTTAATGCCTAATGGTGACTATGAAAAAATGTAGAACTTTCAAAATAAAATTTATCATTTGACATTTTCAGGACTAATTATTAAAATTCCCCCTTTTTTATCTAATATACTTTCAGATCTTTAAAATAGTTTCTAAAGCATATTGTTTTATTTCTTCCCACTGCACGTTTCATCATTTTTATTGGCAAAGAAACAAAGACGTTTAACATTTTTTAAATCTTCTTGAGAAACTGAATTCTTGCACTGAATACGTTTCAGAATATACAAAGGGAAATTGAGTAGGCATACGTAAAGGTTGGCGTAGAAAAGCGTTAGAGTGCTTGTGTAGGAAGATTAAAATTAATTAAAAAAGTAGACATTTAAACAATGTCATTAATTCTCTACGACTAGCAAGTCTTAAGAAATTCGATATTTTCCCAAATATTCTGATTTCTTTATTTTGTTTTGTTATGCAATAACTATTGTTCATAAAATGGATTCTTGGTATATATTTAATCAGTAACCTGAGAGTATATAGCGCTTACAATTCACTATTAATGAAAAAACAGTGTATCATCTTAAGAAATAATGATTCCTTTACTATGTTTTCAGTTCATAGAGTTAAAATTTGATTTGAAACTCAGAAATGCTTAATTTTTCTTTAACACATTACTAAACAGTCTGCGTTATAGGAATACAAGTTTTAATCTAGTATATTAATTAATATTTTTTTAAGTATTACTTAAATAAATTATCATTTAGATTTATTAGGTACGAAAGACGTTAGTTAGTTACATTTAAGTTACATGTAAGAATGAATGTCTGCCTAAACTTTAAGACTGATAATCAAAGTCTAAGAAAAGATCTTTCTAAATATATCGCATTAACAACTCTTCTCTATATAGCATATTTAATTTTAAGTCGACTCAAATAGAAGGTACTGAAATTCGTCAATTTTTACTACTCCAAATAAATTAATTTAATAATTGAATTAAACTTTAGATTCAGCAAACATGATCATTTTAGTGCTAAATTCTAACTGAAAAAGTATGATATAGTCGCCACATGATTTCCTTGTACTGTCTATAAAATTATATACATTTTTTGCTGCGTTTCATTTAAACTTATCTCTTCGAATTTTATTAGAGACATATTTCTCATTTAATTAATTCAGTTCTCACTTCTCGGCAAGGCAAAAATACATTAAAAACTCAAATATATTCATTAAAAATTATAAAGTACAGAAAAATATAAAACACCAAATACAGTTAAAGCAATTAAAAAACAATTTTTACAATTGGAGTTTCTACACAAAAATAAGTAATTCGTCCAGCGGGCAAGAAGGCAGATTTTCCGGTGCACAAAACTGAAAGTTTACTTTTGGCCCCACTTGGCAATAGGACACTGAAGATGTAGATACTGACTTAATTCACTATTCTCAGTTTCAAATGTAAACAAATGACGGTTCGTTAGCTTAACTCGACACTTAAACTTTCAAATTGTTGATAATTCTGCAACTATTGCACACAGATTAATTAAGGCATACAACTCTTAACCGGGACATACAAAACATGTAATTCAATCACTTTTAAAACAAAAAATGCACAATTTAGTAACCTATAAGAATAAAAACAACTAAGCTCACTGCGCCAGGTAACAGAGTAGGAAGATATATATATATATATATATTTGCATACGATTGGTGCAGCCGATTACAACGAAAAAGGGAGGTGCACAACTACATGTTACAGCAGTCCCATATACAAAATTTCAACGTTTTTCGGCTGCTAGTTCTACGTACGTCAAGAAAAAACTATTCTGATATTATTTTAAATCCATTTTATTATCCATTTTGGCAAGAACTGTCCTTTATTGTGTCCGTACATACAGATATCATGCAAAAACATCATTCAAATGGTTTAGAGAGCGGTCGAAATGAATATTTTCGTTGAAATATGACACTCGAAATTTTTCGCCATCACAATGCTTCCTTTACTTCGTACAAAGAAATAGAAAGAGCCAGGATATAAGATTACAGGAGTGGGAAAGAATTTATAATCTTGAATCGCTTTCCTGAATTCGAATCCAAATCTTAAAAGGTTTTTGAATCTCTTTAATATCTCAAATTTCGAATATCTCTAGAATTCTTCAAATAAAAGTAAGAATAAGGTAGACTGAGCTAGCTTGGAGAACCTTCGAGAAAGCACAACATACTAATAACACCAGTAATTAACAAATTCCAACAGATTTCGCATAGGTTGCATACTGAAGAACAGTTTGATAGTCAGGGCATGTAGAAACAATTTACAAATATTGTTTCTAAAAATCCACCCATATTTATCAAAAAGATGCAATAGAAATTTTAGTGCAAAATGTACGTAATTATAGCTCTTGAGTACTGAGTTTCATTTTTTAATATAATTTGACAAAATATATTTGATTAGAAGTTCAAAAACTATATGTGTTTTTCCCAAACCTTTTCTAACAAAATCAAGTATAAAGAGAGAGAGAGAGAGAGAAAGAAGGGGTTAACATAGCCTAATAGTAAGTGTAAAACGCTGAACTCTCTTTAGAAAATTATGATTGCATGAGTCAGAGCTGCCATCAATTAGTATTGGTAACCCAAATACAAGTGAAACTGCAATAGTCGCAGCTAATATTTCTTTATATAATTAATACTTTTGTTGAATGTAATAAAATTAATTTTTCCAAATATTTCAGTTAAACTATTTAATGAATTTTAGTTTGGGATTCGAAAAAATTCGAATAGCTTAAAAAATCCCTAAGATTTAAGTTTTCGAAGCTTTTTTTCACATTCATTAAATTCGATAGCTCGAATGTTCAATCCCTTATATCTAAGGAAAGGTGACAGATGTTTGTACCTGTAATGTACGCTGAACACTACGCTACAGGTGTCATAAGAACATTTATTGTCTTAAGTCAACGCTGATATTTCTGAAGTGATGGATTTTCTGAATTTGTTCTAAAATGTGTTTGTTTTATACTTTATTAAAATTTCTCTAATTGTTCTCTAAAGTATCGAAGCCTGGAATTACACTAGTAAAAGTCATTTGATGACGTAAAAACATTTATTTAAAGAGCAAAATAAAAATATCTCAATAACTTCAGTACTCTCATCACTTCGAAGCTCTCTAAAATAATTTGGAGATCTCTAAAATAATTTTGCCATAGGAGACAATGCCGTTTTGTTTTTGGATCTTTCCTAAGCATGTAAGGTATTTCTCCCGCCTTCTACGCATGCCTTCGTGGTGTAGTGGTCTGCATGCTCGACGCGTAACCGAAAGGTCCGTGGTTCGATTCCCGGCGAAGGCGTTGCTAATTTTTCATGTCTCCTGCTTCGTAATAACCTAATGTCTCTACAAGCATACTATCATTTTACTAAAAATGATAGCTTGGTTCTATTTGTAGTAAAAGCTATAATATTGTTAATAACATGTAATCATATTAAGTATAAGGAAAAGACTAGAACGATAATGCTACGCTAGGCGTAGCGATGACGAGAGTTTTAACTGTTTCCAGAAATATAGAGTTATGTAGAGTTTCGCAGTGGAATGTAGAGTTTTCCAGAAACGCAGTGTTACTGTACGCAACACTTGTTGACAGAATATGTTTTGTTATGAACAATTTCTGGTCAAATGAGAGATGCAAATTAAACACTCAGACAATTCAAACTGTACTAAATTGTACATAAAATTGTGTTACAGCGTTTCAGTGTTTTTATGTTAAAGTGCAGAAAGACTAAACTGCTGTGATTAGAGAACAGAAGAAATACAGAGGTAACACTATACAGAAATATAGAAACATGATCATAAAAATATAGTTTTTATCTAAGCATGCCTAAATTTTTGTGTGGGTTCTATTACTGTAAAATAGCGATGAACTCAACATATTTATGTCCTGTAAGATTTTCTGTCATCTATCTTTGACATCATTATTTATGTCACCCCCCTTTTCTTAAATAAAAATATTATCAGTCTATCTAGAATCGACTCAGAGAAGGGTTTTCATGTTATTGGTAAGCGAAGCTTTCTCTTTAACATTAAAATTGTAGAGTCTATTCGGTAATACTACATTAACAGTTAAAAACAAAAACATGTCTTTTTCTTCTCTAAAATCCTTAAAAGATTTATTTAAGAAACTCGCATCATATCCTACCTCTCAGACTCGAAATTATGTTTTACACTTTACCATATTTCTTTATCATTTAGCAAATGGGGTTTTCCATCGTAACTTACTCCATCATCTTTTAGTGTTTAGTTTTCTTAAAAATGAGCGGGTTGCTACAATCGAGGTTTAAAATTTCTTTTACTGTCAAAATAATGACACCATTTTATATATTTTGCGAGTTCAGTTTGGTTCGTTATTAGGACATGGTTTCTGTTTGTAATTTAAATAGTTGGCAAACATTTGCCAATAAATAAAAAATTCTGACGTGAATTATGTTAATAACACTGCTTTGCTATCATTTGAAAATTTTTTATGCAAGAATGGGAAGCCTGTAGTGTTTGCTTCACTGTGTGATATAAACTTGCAGTGAAAATACTACAATATAAAGAATGCACTCTTCGCAATCTTTAATGCCAAATTCGTTTTCGCTTGCTATGTTTTAAATTTCAAGTATTCTTGAGGCTATTCAAATTGCATTTCTTGTTATAAATGAATTTATTTTTTAAGCATTTCAAATGTACATGTGTTAGTCGAATCATGAAGCAGCAGAGCACCGAAGTTTCAGAGTTTCCTTGCTTCTAATCATTCAAAATAAAAATCATTTGAAAAATAGCCATGGTACTTATTTCTTATAACTAAACAATCAGAAACTGAAATATGCAAGGTATCCTATATGTTTACGGACGGTTCAAAAACCATGTTAAATCAATAAACTGGCGAATCAGAATACAATTTGATTTCAAATGTTTATTACGGATGATGAAACGTTTTGTTGACGATAAGAGTAAATTTTAGTTCAGATTTTCCTTTTCACCATTATTGGCACTGTTAGTGTCATTCTATAAACTAAAAGCAGAAAATGTAAAATTATGTGAAAAATATGTGATATTTATTCGTTTGTATTTCCGAGCATATTACAATACTACTACGAATATTTCTAAAATGTAGCAATCATATGGGCATAAACTTTATTTCGATTTTGAAACTTTCATGATATTAACGGTTAAATGCTATACACCAGAGAAATTTTAAACAAAAATGTACTTATTAAAACAAAAATCTGTTCTTAAAACGCTTTTGTAATCGTATATTAATGCATCAGTTTTCTGGTTTCATAAAATATTTCCAAATTCTTAGAATACTGTATATTGTTATTCAAAAGTCAAATTTTTCTGTTTTATGTATAAACTGTTCCTACGAAAGTTTATGCTTAAAGCTTCAGCATTAAGCGTACATGTTAATATTCATTCCATCCACTCCCTATTTGTGTAGAATGTCGACAAAGCTATTGACCATTAGTCGAAATCATGTGTCTGATTATTGTATTTTATTATGACTAATTTTTAGATTATGACTTATCTTAACTAACAAGTTTAAATTTCTCACAAATCTGAGCACATTAACTCTGAAATCTAAACTTTTATTTTTTGAATTTGCATTCATGATACGATTTTATACCGCGCTACAAAATTTCGATGAAAGTTTAACGTAAGCCAATCTAAGAAAAAAACTAAAATTTTACCAGCGTAGTGAAATTACCACCGCTGAATATTTCATCACTGTTTTGTTCACTGAACGATTGAGTTTTGCGTTTGGAAGAGCTGAGACTTTTCTATTTTTAGCCCAAAGAGTGTTAGCCCAGAAAGGCTATCATTTTCGTTTTGGCATTTTGCATTGAATCACTATAAATGGCGTATCACGTTTCAATTTTTTTTATGGCGGGCACTTGCCTATAACGGCATTGGTTGCTCCTAAGGCTAGAAATCGCGGCCATTTTATTGTATAGGTAGCTAATAACGGCCACCGTTACCTCCTGTAAAGGGACAGACAATTTTACATCCATGCCTTCTACGAGATCCATGCCTTCTGCTCTTCTGTATCGCACTTAGACTCCCCTAAGCATTATACCACTAACCCTCCCCATTATATAGTTTTCAAATTGTTGCCATCAAATGTTAGAGCCCTGCATTATATTTAAAGAAATTAAATAATGAAAAATCTGCATAAATTTATGTATGTTTCTCACATTGTGATAAAACAACGATACCTAGAGCCATCAAATTTTGATTAACGTAACCCGCCGCCGCATATGGGCATCCGGAAACCCTAATTTGGAATTTGGAGTTCATTTCGTTATCGATTTCATATTTTGTAACACTTTAAATGAATTTTGACTAACAAACTCAACGATTTCATAGCGAGAAATGACAACACTGTACCAAAAATTGTTTTTTTATCTAGAGCGAGCAAGACGGTGTATTGGAAATTCTAAAAATATGCTGATTTTAAATTATTTTGGGATACTGCTGTTGAATTGAAGTTTATGGTGTAAGTACGAAGAACACGATATTTAATAAATAAAAGTAAAACACAAAACGTTAAAAAAGGCCCCTTTAGGGGTAATATAAAATCTGAAAACTTATAAGGTATTTCTCCCGCCTTCTTCGCATGCCTTCGTGGTGTAGTGGTCTGCATGTTCGACGCGTAACCGAGAGGTCCGTGGTTCGATTCCCGGCGAAGGCGTTGCTCATTTTTCATCTCTCCTGCTCCAAAAATACCTAATGTCTCTACACTGGCGCCCGAACTAAAAAGGTGTTGGGTGATGATTCTCCACCACCAACATTTGGCGATTGGGTCCCCAAAACCCCAGTCGCCCTTTAAAAGGGGGAGTATATAAGGTATTTCTCCCGCCTTCTTCGCATGCCTTCGTGGTGTAGTGGTCTGCATGCTCGACGCGTAACTAAGAGGTCCGTGGTTCGATTCCCGGCGAAGGTGTTGCTCATTTTTCATCTGTCCTGCTCTAAAAATACCTAATGTCTCTACAAACTTTCAGATTTGTTTTATGCGTGTTATAGTTTTCCCGTGAAAGACACCAGTAAGAAATATGTAGGATTCTGAATTATACACCATCAACAAATGCATCGAATATGCGGTTACCAAAATCTACCAAAACGGTTACCAAATCGTTAACGTACCCATCCGATAAACAGATTTTCATACGAAAAACGTTCGTTCCGTCATAAAATGTACGTTCTTTTCTATATTTTTAATGTCTCTGAATAGTCATATAACTTTAACACTTTTTTAAGAGAAAAACGTATTTAAACTTCTCTTTTTCTTTACATTGAATTAATTTGTCCGTCATTTAGTGGCAACACAAAGAGTCGCTAAGAATCACACTTGTAGTAGTAACCGAGGACGGGGGCACCATCCCTCTACCATTACGGTTAATCGGGTCCACCGACGTCCGCCTTTGTCTAGTATTTATTATTAATTCTTCAGTTTTTACATGGCCATATTGCGGCTGGTTTACAGATAAATTCTATACAATAATTATATTCACATTAACATAATTTATCACATACATATTTTGGTTGAAGAATTTTCTCTAATGAATTTCTTTCTTTTGTAATTTTTCTTTATTTTTAAACAGTCTACATATTATTTCTTTATCATGAAGTTTCTCTCTTGTTATTTGCACCATTTCAACTAGAATGCTGTCTTAAGTCCTCTTGCAAAATTTCTTTCATTTTGCTGCAATTCTTTCATGCATTTCTCGGTTTCAAGCTTTCCATTTTATGCCTCATCTCATACCTTATATATTGTGCTAATATCTTCCAGAATAGTACTTTTTCTTTTCAGAGTTTTCAAATCTTTTTGCTAGAAATTAATCACTTTCTCAAACACTGATGTTATTTGCTTTACTCTATTATAGATTGCATTTATTTATTTACTCCTTTATTTATGATACTATTACATTTTATTATAACTTGTTATATGAAATTATATTACTCAACATAAATCTGTGACCAATGTTGATAGAATATCCCTTATTTTTGTGATTTTTAGCACAATGTATTTTTGTTTTACTAAGCATTTCCTAAAAGCTTAAATATTTGTTGCTGGCATTTTAATATGAAAATCTTTAGTAAGTGGGCAGTTAGTAATGTAACGTTCAGGCGTTCCCAGCTGGCTACAAGTACCAGTACTTGTGTTTGAAATACCAAAACTTTCGAAATATTCGGGTAAAGGTCCGTGGCCTGAAACAAAACGCACTAATTGTGGGCTCACCTTGGTAAAGTATTGGTATGTTCTTTTAGCCGTTTCACTGTTGTTCCATTCGTCTTGCCATTGTAGTATGGCAATTGATATAAGATGCCTTTTTAGATGAGAGGTTGGCGATGGGATATCTATATATTCTGCGTCTTGTCCCATATCACCCTCGCTATCTAGTTAGTCCACTATTTCATTGCCGTATATCCCAGCATGACCTTTTATCCATTCTTGAGTTATTTTGAATGAAACGTTAAGTTGTAAATCTTTCTGTATTGCTGCAATAATAGATGAGATAGTTTTCGGATCTTTAATTGCGTAGAGTGTGGACAGGCTGTCAGATTGAATAATTATATTATGTCTGCAATGTTTCTTAGAATATTTTATTGCTTACTTATTGCCATAGCCTCGGCCTTGGAATACACTATTATTTTTGTGAAGCTGACCCTTCCATTGATGAATTATGATGCCATTATGAACTGTCACTAAAGCGCATCCAACGTTCTCATTAATTTTAGATCCATCAGTATGGATCTCATATTCTGTAGCAGGAAGAAGGTATTTATTATTTGTTTTGACCCGAATCCTTATATCCTTATATCCATAGATGTAATCCTTATATCCATAGATGAGTTTTTATGTGATTTGTCTATCGTTCATAAACATATGGGTGAATTGAATATAATTAAAGTAGCTAAGTACCGCAAAAGGTTTACTTGCTGCATTGTGGCTTCTACTTCTGTACTGATATGGAGTCGTGTTAAGCCGGCCAGGACATTTATTGCATTTGAAGAAGTTGATCGAAAGGCTTACACTCATAACTATCGTTAACAACATTTATACTTTAGATTTACAACTTAACGTTTCATTCAAAATAACTCAAGAATGGATAAAAGGTCATGCTGTTGTGGTTCTTATTTATTAACATTATTATTCTTATGTATTATGACAACATTTATACTATTTATACATCTATATTATTAAGATCTTAGTTAAAGTTAGGTTAAATTAAGTCAACAAACTCAACCTAGAAAAGAGAAAGATGGCGCATGTCTTTGGCCAACGCATGGATACGTTATAGGAAATAGTACGGCTTTTCAGAACTCAGTCCCGAATCAATGTTTCCTTTTTTGTAATATACTTGATCCTCTCTTTGCAATGTAAAACATCTGAGTGTAACTGAAATACTGCAGTCCAATTGATTAAAAGAATTTTTTAATTTTTGTGAAAAGCAGCGCATCTTTATTTATTTGCGTGAAATAAAATTCCCTTGAAACGACAAACATTCGCCACAAACGCTAATCCGAAGTAATGATCACTATTCCTTTTACAACATTTGATTATGTTATGCATACTTTATACAACAATAACAAAAGCGAAAATATATCAAAAACAAAAGCTTTTGCAACTTATTGAAAATAAAAAAAATATTTAGGAGCAAATTTAAAAATTAAATTATAGTTATGGAATATTTAAAACTTTTCATTTGAAATAAACAGTTCTTTGACATGGTGAAGTACATTTGTAAAAAAGGTAATTTTCCTCTTATAATTTCCACCGTGATAAAAAAGAGCAAACATTATAAACTGTGCATAAAATGAAAAATTCTTACTTGAGAATGAATGTTAAATTAAATTACAATTTTTGGATATTTGAAACAATATTTTTTCGATACGGCGAAGCATTTTTGCAAATGATTATTTTCCCGTTACAATTCCCACCGACTTAAAAAAGAGTAAATGATATAAACTGAGTATAAAATGAAGAGTTCTTGGTTAGTTATAATTGGAATATAAATGTCAAATTTACTTAACCAATTAAGACCTCAAAAATTTATCCTGGTACATTTCCCAGTGGTATTATTGCATACTTAGTTAACTTTTTGGAAAGATTTTTAATTCTTTCCAAAAAATTCTAAATAAAAGAATTAATTATCTTATTCTAAATAAAAAAATAAATTAACGTTCATGAACAACATTCTTTCTCCAAGATTATACTTTCTGTAAAAGAGGAAATCTAAGCTATATATTTTAATTGAGTTAAAATTAAATTAAAATACCATATTATAGTGCTTTGACTGTTCTATCACACAATATTGAAGAAGAATAAAGTTACTATTCAATTCCTTAGGAATTAGTTTCAAAATATATAAGTAGAATAATGAAAGTAATAGTACTGTTCTGTAAAATACTGTTTATTTGCTAATGTTATTACAAAACTTAAATAGGTATCTGCGTAGTATTTAATTAAAAGTAAAAATACCTTTTCAAGCCAACTTTAAATGGAAAATTAATTTTTAACTATTATTGTATTATTACCACTAATTACACGTTCGTCAAAGCAAATGTTGAAGCACTTATGATAATGCTTTAGGAGAAGTAATTATGCAATGCTTATGAAGGTAATGAATGATGAATACTAAAACTGTTTGGGTGAATGTGATAATGGCTCAATATTACTCTTGTAGTATTATTTGAAATGTATTGCTGCCTTTTACCCTTTCTTAAAGGGAATTAATATCCGGCATATCAATGTCATTTGGTTATTACTTTTGCTGACGACTGAAAACGAAACGGGAGCGATGAGATCAAGAAACAAAATAAAACGTGAAACATAAGCCAATAAGAACCGGAATAGTTGTTGGAGAAACATTCTATGCTTCTAAAACTCAGAAGTATCTGTTTTTTCTCAAGGATATTGCAAATTTAATTTCTGATTGAATTGAAGAAATGTTACAGAAATCTAGTCCAGTTTGAAAAATGGAAGTCATTTTAAACTTTATTAAGTTATTGAATTGCTTCTCCAGACCTAAAGAGTGTTAGTAACTATAATTGTTTCTTCGAACTATTTTTGTGATTACGTTAAAGCAGTTAAGGCTTATGTGATTGATATAGCATACCCAAAATAGCAGCATACTAAGATCGAATCAATACGACAATGCTTTTATTAGTGAATATATAGCATGAACGTATGTATAACATCCTGCATTGTGGTACGTATAATTTTGCTAGAAAACAAAATGCCTCTAAGAGTATCAATACAAATCAAATAATCATATTATTGTACACGTTTTGGAGACGCCTTACATTTTCCTATATTTATTCACACAGAAAAAAAATCTGTAAAAGGCTTATGTAATGCAAACACCTTTCATCAATTAAAATTATGCTATAATTTCTTAAAATTTTATTAATAAACATATTTTATACTCCGAAACTAGTTAACATAGCACAGCAGCCTGCTAAATAAGAAGTCAAATAAAGCCCCACTTTCATTGAAGATACCAAAATGAAAACGTAGAGGAATGGATTCGACAGTGAGATTAGGTTGATATTTCATTACTTTGGCGGTGTATACGAAGATATTTCAGCAAATTTGTTTATAAAAATAGAATATGTTAGGTTCTTTAATCCAAAATTTCAAAACTTTTTAAGTAATCCATGCAATTATAAAAACCAAACCCAGAATATCACACTGTCAATAATAAAATTTATTTACTTAGAGTCAAAGAATTATAAGCATAATTTATTACATTTGAATAATATTTTATACCTTCGTTTAATAAATAATCTGTATAATCCAGTATAAAATTTTAACTATTAAGCTCCTGAACTCGATTCATACGAATCTTAAGTAACTAGTTATATCTCCCATTCTGTTGCGATTTTTAAGTGGAAGAAAATCATAATTCTTATGAAAAAAATTCAAACATGCTCTTTCTCTCGTAAATTTATTTGTATTCCGAATTTCTAAATCTACAGAATACCATTAAATAATTATCAAGTTGTTATTTAATTATTTTTCTTTACGTGGCTTCGAAATGAAGAAATTAAAAACTTCAGAAATGCCAAACTGTCTGTATGCGATAAATAAAAAATAACGATACATTATTTCTGTTCCGAAACATGCGAACTGAAAATGTTATTGTATAAAAATGCAAATATAGTTTATAAGCATAATTGTTTTGACAATGTTTCCAGTTGGGAACATTTGCAACAAAGAAATAAAATGAAACTAGGGTTACTTCTTGTTGTGAGATAAATAAACAAGAGTTCTACAGAAATAAATTTAAAAAAATGTTTATTTAGATAGCATAAGAACAGATACAATTCAGCATAAAACTGCCGGCAGCAATTAAGCTACTACTACTAACTAAGCTACTACTACTACTCAGTTCACTTTATTGTACTGTAACTAAACAACAATATTTGCATCCTTATTTACACATACGTAGCTCACCGAATCCACCAGTCAGTATAGGTAATTTCACGGCTTGGAGGTGAGCTATACATGCTTTATACATAACATTAAAACACGAAATAATACTATTACCATAGAAAATACTAATTGTGCAATTATATCCACAAAACTTTTAAACGACGAAATGTTTCCTGGCTATCTGGCAGGCCAGGAGTATTTCTGTAAAGGCTATTTTAAAAAACATAACTCATATTAATTGTGTTTCGAACAGAAACACGTAATTCCCACGCACACAGCTTGTTCAGCCGTCAACAGTACACCTACTAAGTGTTTCTAAACTTGAGCAACTTCAATCCTAACTCGAATTTCGAAGAAGGCAAGGATGTACAGTGTCTGTGGCCATGTAGGCACCTATGAGCCGATAAATCCTCTTGACTGATTTGGTGGTAAGCAAATTTGAGTGTGGAAACTCTTGAATTCGTCCTCTGGGATATGCTCCATCAAACTCCCGATGGTCTGTACTATTAGTGTGATGAAGCTGCGCGTGTGAAACCATTTCGTCAATTTATGTGTCCCATTCACTTCTTCTTGTCCTGCTCAGCCACTAAATGCCTTTATTCTGTTGAGCATATCAACATTTTTGCTTTTTTCACAGCAGAACGCTTAGCGGTACTGACTACTGGTCGATTCTTACACAGCTTGTTTTGACCCTTGAGCGTATTCGACGTCTGAGTACTTTATTTTTAAACTCCGTATAACAACCAAAAGCTGCATTTAAGGTTCTAAATATGATTTATTTTTAAATGTATAAGGCATTTTATCCCTCCTTCCAGCATGCCTTCGTGGTGTAACGGTTAGCACAGTCGGCGCGTATTCGAGATTTTCAGGTTCGAGTCCCGGCAAGGGCATTGCTAATTTTTCATGTCTCTTGCTTCAAAATAACCTAATGACTCTACAAGTGTTTAGTTCCTTTTTAACTTTTATGAACTTTGCATTATAATTACTTCATTATTAACTTTTGCTCTTAATTTTTAAATCAACAACACGTTTAATTATTATCTCTAAAGGTTCACTCTTAAGGCGACAATTACTAATCTATTATTTATTTACATAAATAATTAATTCCGAATCGGGTGTCCATTTTAACACAGTTAACTGTAAACAGATCAAGGTGCAGAAATTAATTAATGAGTGAATTTGTTGATTACTACAAGAACTGCGAGAATTGATTGAGTTCAGCGGAAAAATAAATAAAGAATTAACCAAAAGAAGCACTATAATGAATCGGAGAAAGATCCTAAATTTTTTTATGAACAATAATGTCCTTATTGCCATAACATACCATATAAACATAAAATTACAAAAGTTGTACTTGAAACATAGCATTAAATTTTTTATTATAATAATTTAAACTGCTTAATTAATTAATATTGGGATCTTTCTCGTTATAGAATAACACGCGCTAAACACTTTTGTAGATAACTTTTGCAGCATTGCCCATTGCCACCGTTAAATTATATGAGTAATTTTAATCTCAAGTTGTAACAATGTTATGTTTTCAATATGTGGAATTATTGTCAAATGTTCTGAGGGGGCTCTTCCTATTAGTATTCCCAATAATTCGTAAAAAGGTGAGCCACACAACACGAAAACATTTATTTAAGATGACCAACTATTGTTCCAGTTATTACAGGCCAGCGTATTCCTTTACATTAATCAAAACATAATCAAACATTCTCTTCGCCTAGCACCATCTGTACATAAAATTATCTGCACAGCGTAAATCTTTTCAATAAAAAGTTACTAAACGCTGTCACTTTTTCTTATTATTTGTTTATTAAACCCTCAGAAATATATGTCTTACATACAGAAATCTTTTACCCCAAGCAAAATAAGCTGTTGATAAAATTTTGAACTTTCTAGCTGGAAGTGTTACGTTTGCGCATATAATTTTATATAGAGAATTGTTTTGTCACGTGGTTTACTAAAACGTGAAGTTTGGTTACCTGATTACTGAAAAGAGCGGTAAGGCTATCTGCTCAAATGGAGGGATCTCTTCGTTGAGGATTTTCTTAGGGAAAATAGGTCGTAGCCACATTACGGAAAAGCTACGAAAACACCCATTCAGCTTGCCCGTTCGCCTGGTACAGAAACCAAGTCCAGCTACAGTGTTCAACGATTTTAACGCTCAGCCGCATATATAATGGGGAAAATCCAAACGATTAAATAACAAATATTACCTTAATACATTTCTGATTCCAAAATTTCTGAGGGCGCATTCTACGCTTCGTGCGTTGTTTCATGCAACATTTTTAGTATGCCCGTTGGATAGCAATTATTAGACTTAATACATTATGTCTAAACATTAACATAAATTACTGTGTCTAAACATAACTTTAATAGTCGTATGACATCATCACTGCGTGACAAGATCAAATGTAAACAAACAAATGACGTCTGTCTTTCTCCGACAATATTGGTTTTGCCAACCAACTGCAAGAGTTTTAATTACTTCCAGGTTCCCTCTTTGAGACTCCACGTCCGAAACAGTTTTCGAAAACATTCATTTTCACCCTCAGAACGAGAAGGGACTTTATCAAAAGCAATATCACGAGTCGTTGCCAATTGGATGAAAGTGTTATGAATACTTGAAGGAATTATAAAAGATGTAATCATCATCACTCAACAGAAGTACCTTTTCATTCACTACCGCATCTCATCTAATGAATTCTAATCATAGAACTGTTCCCATGGTGATAAACATTCTTGGAAGAAAGCCTCTGTAGGTAAACATCGATTCTGCGAAAGATTACAGTTGGGATTCCATTGATATGGGATATAGCTTCAAAGACGCTTCATTTAGAAGTTCTTGTAAGCTTTCAAATCAATAAACTATGGAATTCATGATGTCTAAGGTATGCGGTAAATTATCTAACAGGTCTTCGTAATGATCTTTGTGCAAGCGTATATTAATCATAAAGTGAGAACTTGAGTAGCATCAGTTTGTGAGTCAAACTTCGGAAGACTTGGCAAATTCAGTTTAATGTTAACTTAGATATATAATTCGAAATGGTTCTAACTTAGAAAGCAGAATAAATTCTTTGAAGGATAAGTCCTTCTGAGTTAACCACTATTTTTCGGTGTCACTAAATACAACTATGGTAAAAACGAAGCAAAATTAATCTTGGCTAGATGAAATTCTCATCTTGTTTTCATTAAAATTAAAGGTTTTCTTGAGTGAATTGACGTCAAGACTAATAACACAGATAATGCCTATAGAATAAACTGAAAAAAATATTATTTTATACTGTCTTTAGATTCGTTTTCTTTTTACTTTCTCGTACGGAATAAAGGAGGTATCGTAATCAAGAAAAATTCCGGTTATCATATTTCAACGAGAATATCCATTTTGGCCGAATGCAATTTTATGGTGTTTTTGCATAACATCTGTACGTAAGGACAGAGTAATGGACTCTTTTTCCCCAAACGAATTATGAAACTGATTTAAAATGGATTCTGAACGCAATTTTTCATGGCGTCTCTACGTACGTACATATGTATGTATGTATCTCGCACAACTGAAAAACGAGTAGCCTCAGGACTTTGAAATCTTGAAATTATGTTGGTAAACTGCGCATTTTTTGCTTTAAAAATAATTGACTTACGTTTTCTTTTCCGGTTACGGTTTTTATGCCTTTAGGTTGTCTGCATGCTATAGTTGTAGAATTATCAAGTATTTTTAAAGTTGTTTCAGTGCGACTAAGCCTAATTTTTGTTTACCATAGCAGCCATATTTGTTTACATTTAAAAAATGGCAGAATAGTGAATTCAGTTTCTACACCTCAAATGTCTTTTTCTCCAGTGGGTCCGAAATTAAACTCACTTTTGTACAGCGAAAAATCTGCCTCGTTGTCTGCTGGACGAATTGCTTGATTTGAGTCGGAACTCTAAATTGAATTGTAAAATTTCTTTTTGATTGCTTTAACTGCATTTGGAAATTTAATTTTTTTCTATATTTTTCAGTTTTAATAAAAATATTTTGAGGTTCTATGTATTCGAACTGAGAACATAATTAATTGAATAAGAAATATATTTTTAGTGAAATTCGAGTAAATAAATGTTTCGTATTAGCAGCAAATAATGTCGCCCGGACAGAGGAGAATGTTTACGAGTAGCGCATGCGCATTACGTAAGCGGCGCTGAATCGTCTGTGAAAAACTGTTTCTGTTTTATTTGTTTAATTTCTTTTATACATCGTTTTAGATTTATTATAGCATTTGAGTAGAACATATATAACAGCGATTAAATAATTCTTCAGCGTGTATAATTTTGTGTACTCTGAGTTATAAAATGAAATGAGATGTAATGCTGTTAAATGAACATAGCGCCAGAGTGTCGCTATGATAAATAAATATAGTGAATTTTAATGAGTGGATTTATTCTATTGTAGTTTATGCGCTATCAACAAAGTAGCTTTAATTCAGTCCGATAAGTTTAAATGACATGCGAAATGAGTATAATTTAAAATTTCGTACAAGCAAGTCATGTAGTATATACATCAGACTTTTTATTTTTAAAACGCATTTACTTAAAGGGTTCAGAAATCAATACTTTCAAAAAGTTTTTGATGAGCTTATTTGATCGTGCTTTTAAATCTGCGACAGAAATACATTTAAATCTATGGCAAAGGTATTTTTTAAATTCTAGGGCAAGGGTATAGGACTAAAAGCTATATACTAACCCAATCATTTCTAAAAAGAAACAAATAAAGCGTAAAGCTAGAAATTTAACTTCTGCAGAATAGCATAGGCTACAATGTTATTCTCTGTGTAAAACCAGACATTCACATTTCTTAGCCCAAAGGCGCGTTAGGTCAGAAAGGCTATTAGTAGTCTCGAAACGGCATTTTGCGTCGGCGCTAGAAATGTCCGTTTCACTTTTCAAATTGTTGCTACAAAATATTATCGCTTTACATTATGTTTAAAGAGGAAAAAATCCGAAAGTTTTCCAGACTTAACATTACGCCCAAAGGGACGTTTTTTAACGTTTTGTGTGTTACCCTTATTTATTAAATATCATGTTCTTTGCACTTAAACCATAAAATTCAGTTTAACAGCAACACCGCAAAATAAATTTAAAATGAGTATATCTTTAGAATTTCCTATACAGTCTCGCGGGCTTTAGATAGAAATGTTTTTTTTTCTTGCAGTATTGCCATTGTTCGCTTTGAAATCGTTGAGTTTGTTAATCAAAAATTCGTTAAAGTTTTACAAAATATGAAATAGATAATAAAATAAATTTCAAATTTGGGCTTCCAGATGCCCATATTCGTGTGGAAGCGTACGTTATACAAAATTGAATGGCTCTAGGTACCGTTGTTTTATCACAATGCAAGAAATATAAATTTATGCAGATTCTTCATTATTTAATTTCTTTAAATATAATGAAGGGCTCTAATATTTGGCGGCAACAGTTTGAATAGTGAACCGACATTTCAACGCAAAATGCCAAAATGAATTTAATAGCCCTTCTGAGCTAACGATTGTTTCGGCTCATGAAGAATCTGCATGAATGTATGTATTTTTTTCGCACTGTGAAAAAACAACGGTACCTAGAGCCATCAAATTTTGAATAACGTAGTCGTTCACATGAATATTGGCACTTACAAGTCCGAATTGAGAATTCATTCCCCCCCCCCTAAACCTGGCCTGTTTTTTTGTTTGTAAATAATTATATTTTTATTAACACAAACGGGCTATTGGTCTTAAAACTCGATTTTGCTTTGTTTGATTTTATGCTTTATTTCTCACTCGAGTCGGTTGCTATTCGGAAAAAAGTAAGATATTATTCTTTCATACTTAATCTGTCTGTTATTAATTAACAAACTAATATTTAAAAGCAATAGATACAGTTCTTAAAAACATTATTTTTTACATTTCAGTCTGGTTGATTTAAATAAAAATACATTTAAGACATGACATATCTAATTAAGTACATTAAATACTTTTATAGAAGTACATTACACAGTTTTTCAGTTTTAACTATAAAGAACTTACCCATGTTAGTCTAAATGTATAGTATACTATAAAATGCCTTTGTATTCCCCTTGTGTCATATCTATTAATAATCGTTGCTGCTAAATCATACTAGACTTTAAAGAGACCTTTTGGGCAAACGTTTAAAAGTTGAACTCTTTCAGATTTTAATTTTGTTTACTTTTTGGGGGTATTTCTACTTACGTTTTACACGTATATAATGCTACGCAAAACGTATTAATATAAGACATATTCTAATATTATTAAAAATCGAAACGCACGGGCGCTTGAACTTATTCTTTATGAAGATACGGAACTTTTAACAGTAATTTCAGAATCCATTGATACTAGCAAATTAACAGCATTCATATGATCCAAGCAATGAAAACTGGGAATTTCTTCAAGTTCCATAGGAACAAAATAGATAGATAGGAACAATATTTTCGGAACATTCTAACTCGTAATTGGTTAAGACTCAATTAATCTTACATCAAAGCGTTTTATAGAATATAAAATAAGCATTGCTATGTGTTTCCTTAAAATCAACGTACAGCATATCATAATAATAATAATATCACAGTATCATATCATAGAAGAATATCATAGAAGTATCATAAATACTTATACAATATAATAGCAAATTTCCTTCGTTTTTCTAGTGGAGATAATAATATCTATTAATTCTATATGTAAAATAAATTTCCTGTGAAACACGCCAAATAAAAGTCTGTAAAATAAATGAATATTTAGAATGGATATATCTACTTCATTCATGTGAAAAATCGTGTCACTAAACCTTCTGTTTTTTCCCATCTATTACGTTAATTTCAAATTCTAAATCGGAATCTAGAATCTATACCTCTAGTTTCAAAAGTACAGAATTAACAAAAAACTACTTGGCCAAATAACAGAGCTCTTAGAAACGTAAAATACACGAATCCACTGCAAATGTTGCTCAATAAGTACAAAATAGTATGTATGATCTCACAGTACACAATAATTTGAGCTAAATACGAATCATGATTGAATATAAATTATGAGAAATCTTGATTATAGTTAATTTAATTATGTCGCGAAAGGTTTCAATGCATAAACTGTAATTTCCGGACGGTTCGCACGTTTCTGTGATAGAAAACAGCATCAGGCACTGAAACAGTGTACGTTCAACAGAGATATTGGTCTCCGAGCATTGAAACTTTGCTATAAAGAAAACTGCAGGAAACGAGAAAGAAGTATAATATACAATAGTACTAAAGTAAGCTGCACAAAAGTGTTTATTGCAGGCAAAAGTAGTAAAGGCTTGGCATGATTACCGTTATTATCAAGCACACATTGCATACAGTTAACGAAGCACTCAGTACTCAGTTTTTCCACCGAAATATTTTACTTCAAATCCCTTTAATACATTTTCAGTCTGATATATGCCTTTGCTGCTAAACACATTCCATTAAACGAGACCAAAATGAAACTATTATTTTTTTATTCTTTTGTAAAAAACTAAAACAACGGCTGTGGGCTGAAAAGAGAATAATCCCTTTAACTGCACTTTAGCTATCAAAGTATATTGCGTATGTCATGCTATGCAAGATCATGTGTGGTTTACGAATATGCAGCTAGTTATTAGAAGAAACTAGAAACCACCTTTGGTCACGTGCTCCTCTTCAGACCAAAGCGGTCATAAATACTATTCATAATCCATTCCCACATCTCCGCAAGGTTATCACCAGAGTCTTATCCGTATTTTGAGAATTGCTTCTAAGTATAGAGGGAAAGCGTAACAGTTCCTAATATTCCGTCAATTGTTAAGAGGCATTCCCACTCCGTGAGGTTTTTCTTCTTTTACGGTACTTTTTTGACGCAAATATTTGCTTTGTGGGCGTGAGACTGTAAGAGGAGGAAATTAGGAATTCTGTTTCGTTATCTCTCGCAAGAAGTCTTCCATACTTACACTTCTCTGCAAATGACTATCACCCGAGGCTAAAAATAGTCTAGATGCTTCGAATTTTTTTTTTCCCGAAAGGTAAGCAAAACTCGTAAGGTCATGAAACTCTTATGCAAGCCAAACTCATAATAACTGTAGTTTATTCAATATAAATGATGATAAACTATTTCTGCTATCCGATATCATGCTAGAAAAAGAAGAAAATGTATGAAGTATGAAATGTAATGTGAATAATTATTTATGTATTTTAAGTTTGAAGTATTTCGTGTAAGGCACTTTCAATTATTTTCATAAGTACAGAAGCACTTTGATAATTATCCTATATTCAAATATTTTAGGTTAATGTTTCTTTCCTGTTACAGTTATATACAACATTAATTTATTTTATATTATTTTATGCAACCTTATTACTCTTACGGCGTTGATAAGTTGCAATTTTTTATGATGTTAAAGACAGCAAATTTTTATGATAATAAAGAGATAAGTTTATAAGGTATTTCTTCCGCCTTCTTAGCATGCCTTCGTGACGTAATGGTCAGCACACTCGGCGCGTTTTCGAGAAGTTCGAGTCTCGGCGAGGGCAATGCTCCTTTTTCACGTCTCTCAGCATCAAAAAATCCAAATGTGCCTACACATTTATGATATTAAAGCAGCGTTTATTAATTGCCGACAGTGTCAAGGAACATTTAAGCTTTTATCGACTCATCTGTAATAAAAACCATATCCCCTGTTCTTAATAAATAAAGTTTTTAGAAATATATACCGTAACATGGTAAATTAAATATACTAATCTTTTTGTTACTGTTAGCATACCATTATAAAACGAAACTGGTTACCGCTCACTGGCATCAATTCTGATGCTTAAAATCAATCAAAATTGCAGCGTTAGATTTAATCCTGATGTTGCTGAAAAGACTCTGTACGTTTCGAGGAGGATATTCACATGAATTCTACTTCCTGAAGAAGCAAAAATATTCTTCCTCATTGGATAAATATGTTTATTCCACTGGAGCTCATAGATTAAATCATTTAGCTATGAGTAGGTTTTGGCTTTATTTCGCCCTCATTAACAGAATAGGTTTTTTGCTTGGAAAAAAAAGGACCGGTGTCAAATAAACAAAGTTTTATAATACAAAATGGCAGTTTTACACTTATAATGCTAAATGTATTCTTTCTGTCCAATATTACTGTAGTAAATTGAGTTTTCGTGAGAAATCACCTGATCAAATCAGGTTTTATTGCTTCCTCTACATGGAACAGCTTATGGTTCACTCCAAGGGTCAAAATAACGAATCAATTTCCCTCAAAAGTTATCTCAGGACGAATTCTTTGCTTACCATTTGGCTTCATAGGCTGCGCTGTGTACAAATTTGGTATTCGGCTTTGCTGAAAGCAAAAAGACTACTACCTGCCTCAATTAACTTTCCTATTTAACCCTAATATATAAAAACTGCATGGTTTATGAATCGTTTCTTTAGAGCTCTCTAAGCGTATTTCTTTTATATATGCTCATGAAGAATACTCATGAAGAGTTTGGAAAATTCACTTTCAATACTTCTGTTACATTATTATTGCTTCTCAATACCTATAGAATTTGTGACTCAAATCCAGAAGTCAAGGCATTATGCTAAATTGTTATGCTTCTGTTTTAAGTAAACTCAACAGATCTTTAGTCGACATCAGAATCACACAAAATTTATCACGAGTTCGGATTTTTCGATATCCACTGCTTTACAAACTTATAGATTAGAAATATAAACTCAGTCGCCTTAGCGTTTATTTCGATTTAATTATTATTATTATTATTATTATTATTATTATTTGTGAATTATTGTACTGTACTGGATGACACATCAGCAAAAATATCATCATTGACTTTATTCCTAGAATCGCTTGACAATCCTAGACGCTGTCTTCTAAAAAGATGAGATTTATCTAATTATTTTTATTTATATTCGCCTTGTACTGGTAACCACTAATGGTCGAGCAGTGAAGCCGCTGAAATCTGGTACTTAGGTCAGGGATTCGAATCTCGGCTAACGGGCTGGCTGCATGTGCATTTTCGTGGTTTTAATTGTTTGCAAGGTGCATACGAGTGGTTCCTGCCCTTAGGCAGACACACTTCGAGTGCCTTATCATAATCAAATAAACCAGACCTACCACTGTTATTATTATAGTCTCACGGAGAATAGTAGTGAATTCTTTCTTTATTATTTTTTCAACAATTACTTCAGAACAATGAGAAAAAGAATATATTCCCATTATGACAATTTTTGGTAATCTTTTTTCCGCGGAAAATTTCTCGGGACAAAGTTTATTCGACACGTTTTTTACTGTGTTTTGCATCATACTTATAGTAGATCTTCTTAGAAATGAAGCAGAAGCAGTTCGTTATTTCCAGACAAAATGAATTTTGTTATAAATCGAGAATGCTCAAATTTTTGCGCAATAAAACTACATACGGCGGACGATATTTGATAAACATGTAATATTAACAGCAGCATACAAAGCGTTTCAATGTGACCTGGTAATTAGTTCGAGCGAAGTTAATAACCTTGTTAATTAACAGAGTTCTTACTAAGACAGAGACATACTGCAGAAAATAAGAATTTGACATGATTTTTGAATACGATTCCCGCCCAATATCCGCCGAAAATTTAAAAAAAAAGTGTTTCATTAGTCTGCTGACCCCCAAAACAAAATTTCATTGGCAAATTGCGGAAATATACATTTTAACAATATATCAGGGAATACTGGTTAATACAAGATACCTTATTATTATTATTATTTTAACATAAGTAAAATTAGCAAAACATTAGCTAGCAAAAATTAACGAAACATTTTGTAATATATGTCAAACAAGCCTCCCAAAGAAAAATCAGTTTTTGCCATTTACTACATTTTGATCTAATGCAAACGCTAAAATGCCCTATTATTTTATGTGATTTACTAAGAAACCTTGTCATTTACTAAAGTGATGCAAAGGATATTCAACGTTAAAAGAGAATTTCTAATAAAATGTCACAGAATCTTTTGTTGAAATACTTGCGATTTTTACGACAAAGGTTATGCTTTTCATAAACTATCATTTTTATTCAAAAAAGATAAAAGTTTTTATGGGTAGCAATATAAAGTGACATCTAAACAAAAACTCAGAGAAAGCAAAGCATCAACAAACAAAAGCTGTAACGGTTTCCAGCTTTCAAAATGCAATATCTGCAAGAAAGAAAGACAAAAGCTTATCTAAAGACGAAACTGTAAACGTTTTGGGCTTTTAAAATGTCACATGTGCGGGCTCATGCAAACAGTTCATTGCATAAACTACTTAAAGGCTTTTAGCATAAATTTTTGAATGTAAAAGATAGAAAGAAAACGAAGATTTTAGGGCTTTAGACATCAGCAACAAAGTGCACGAATAATTCTAAGTACATTATTGCTCATATTTTTAGTATCAGAATACCACTGTGTAAAATATAAAAAAATAAGCTTTGTTAACTTGCATTAAAAACAAAAATACTGATATAACGCAAAAATGTCATTTGCCTTTTGCAAGTGATATTTCTACACATAATCCTCTTTAAAACAAACCAATTATATGACAGTAAGAAGTAAACATCGGATTAAATACAAAAGCTTATTTTTAAAAATGGTTTACTAGTTTTATTTGTGCCTCCTACATAAAATAAATTCAGCTTTATGTTTCCCGAAAATTACCTAAAGGCTGAAAACCATGCGTGTTGTGATGTAAATTTACGTAAATAATTTTTTATGCTTTATTGAAAATGTGTATTTAATTAATAAATAGGTAGAAGAAAACATTTCGAACTTATTTATTGTTTATGTTTTTGGGATATGTATCCTGGCAGAATGAACATTACTATCATTTGAGCGAAATATTTCTTGCAAGTCAATTTCGCAAACACTGTGGGCCCACCAGCGGCCAAGCGGTAAAGTCGCTAAACACTGGTAATTCGGTCGGAGGCTCAAATCCCGAAAACGGGCTTGCTGCATGGGCGTTTTCGTGGCTTTCGTCATGTGCATCGTGTATGCGATCCAGTTTCCCTTAGAAAGTCCTCCACTTAGGCATATAGTCCTAGTGTGATTTGCCATGATCTATCAGACCCAAACAAACGCAAACACTGTGATGGAGTAAGTAAATATCTAGGTCCTGAATAATTAAGACTGTTTGTTTAATTAGATAAATACACAAATATCCACTTTGCTTTAATTTATGACGGAACAACATTACAGGAATATTTGCTTTGAATGATATGACTTTACCGTTTTAAATAAATTATTGCAAGTATAGAGTTTATGTCCTATATTTTTAATCTCTGAAGAACTATTTTTGAAATTAGTAAATCTATTATAACCGCTGAGCTTAAATTTTTTCTGATGTAAAACTGAATCTTCTGTTGTAAGTTCATATCGTAATTATTTTTAGTCATAAGACTTCTATGTTTTTTAATTTTTTTAAGAATTTTTCTTAATTTTTGGAGCTTTAATGATAAAGGTTTTGAGGAGTCAGTGAAGGCCAACATTTTGTTATTTTATTATGTATTTATGTTAACTGATTTATTTATTAGATTGTATTTTGAAGTTTTCAAATTGCAAATTTCTTGTCGTTATAGTACGTATTTTTATTTATTTGTTTATTTTTTATTTTGCGTTTGTTTCGGTTAATGTTGAATGCATTTCTCGTAGATTTTGTATTTATGTTTTATTTGTATAAACAATTTGGTATTCATTCTTTTAATTACTTGTATTGGATAAAATATACCGACAGGTAAGCTTTGGGATTTTCTGAATACTTCGACTGCAATTTACCCGAAGATATATTGAAATTTACACTACTTTAACAGATTTTAGGATATTTGAGGGATGAAATCTTATAAGTGTAAAACATTTTCTAAATAATTTTTAGAGAGTTACATTAACGCATTTATATCTGTCTACCTGTGCAATGAAACTATATAACGGCGCCACGATTCTTATTACGTTGGAGTTCAAAATGAGTTCAATAATTTCGCGTTTTCAGCTTCAGTATAGACCAGGGATGGGCAAACGTTTTCGTTCGCGGGTCAAAAATCGAAAAAAAAAGTTCGGCGGGCCAAGGTAAATTTTTCTAAAATTTTAAAAACATATACAAGTATTACAATTTAAATATGTTAATGAGAAGAATGAAATTGCGCTTTCATTTTTAAAAGTTTCTTATATTGAGGTTCGAAGTGAGATGTACTGATTCTAAGGAACGAGGCTAACTGCTCATCTGTCACTCTACTTTTTAAATAATTCTTTCTAAGGTTCATTGTTGAAAACACTTGTTCACATATATAAGATGAAGCAAACATAGCACTGATTTTCTGGGCGTGAGGTATTAAATTCGGGAAACTCACTTTCGATAATGATGTTATATTCTTTGAAGACCGCTGCAGCTTCATTGCAGATGAGACACACTGGTTTATCTTTTACAACTGTAAAAAATATTTCTAGGTCCATTCATCATTAAAAGCATGGCATTCTGAATCAACTTTACGTTTTTTAGTAGACATTTTGGGGTTGAAATATTTTACGAATAACCCAAACAAGCACTATCTACGCTATACTTTTAACAATTTAAAAACCACTATTCACAATGATGCTATATATTCGCAATCTTTACATACGCAATCAATAATACTAGAATTCGCGACAAAAGAAAAGACAGCTGCCTGGAGCTTAAAATGCGCAGTCTGCCAAATGTGAGGTCTGATTCACTTATATTGAATTCGCATACTTCTCCCCGAAAAACAGATAACGATTCTTAAGCCAATCTACAGCATAACTACCAAAGTACCGCGTTTAACACTTTACCGATTGAAAGGTGTTTGTGCTTGCTATTTCCATCGATTTATGTTTTGTAAAACAAAAATAGAGACAGTAAAAAGATCATCAATAATTTGAACAAAAGGAAGAAAAAAAGTAATATTTAAACAAAGTAGAAAAGGAGATGGAGATATAATATTTAAATGTATATTTCTTTTAATTTGCCTCGGACCGGCAAATTAAGATTCTATCCGCGGGCCGGATACAGTCTCCAAGGGGCCGGATTTGGCCCGCGGGCCGTAGTTTGCCCATTCCTGGTATAGACAGCAAGTTTGTTGCTCTGTTGCATCTTTTAGGCTATCCCTCTGTAAATTTTACACGAAGCGATTTCATATTTTTAGAACCAGAATCTGGCTTTTTACCTCCTGAAGTTAAACGAATTGCGAGAAGTTTCGCTAAAACAGTCTTAAACATTTTCCTTCGGTTTTTATAACTGTTATCACTTGGAGCTGAATTAAATTTTTCTTATAGTTCAGGTTCTTTATCCATATGATCTATAGGAAGGGTTTAATACTCTGTTATATTACTTAGTGCATTGAAAGGAAACGCAAATGAAATCTAAAAATCTTGAATCAGGAAAACTGGAACATGTGTGAACAGAGAAAAGGAACCTTTAATTCCATACCAGCAGTTAATCTAAATCTCAGAATTTCGATTCCTCAATTATAATGATAGAACATTCTATCCTTCCTATGAATATGCAGATTTCGTGTATTTAGAAAGAGGAAGCATACTTTTCCAAACCAAAGTGGGCGACGTTATGTAAAAGCAGTTTTAAGTGAATTCCAAAAGGCAAACTCTCATATTAAGAGTTTCATCACTCTCGCCAAAAACAAAATATAATCAGAAAACAGTTTTAAAAACTTTTCCATCTACTGAGCTTATGTAAGCCTCCGATTTTCTAACCAATCAAATAAGTAAGTCTCCGATTCTGCAAAGAATCGAATAAGTAGGCGCGTGAAAGTCTTTATCATATGAATTTTTCTTTATAATGTCACGAATCCAAGCCATCCTCTCCTCTTGTACAGAAAATAAAAGCCTAAATAATAATAACTGAGAAATAATAATTTGCTGAACATCAACCTTCACTGGGTCAAAGTCCATGACGCTTATATGCCAATGAGCTAGCAGACACTTTAGGAATTGAAACACAGAAGCCTCACAAACCCCGTTTCCGGCCCCTAGCTCCTTACTCAAACCAGGCAGGTAGCAATTCAAAAATAGGAAATTGAATGGAATAATAGTATAACTGGCTGAAGAACTTACGAACATCTTCCCACTGTAACTGTACAAAAAACTACACTTCTCCTCACAGCTAATGCACTACATAAGTGGTCGTTGTCCCTATCCCTCTCTACCTGCAGAAACACACTCTCGCAGATACTAGCATCTGCGTATGTGATGAAGAAGGACAACCGGACCATTCTGCAACCACCTGTTGCTTCGCTACTAACTTCCATATAAAACTTCCTGACGCCAATATAGACGTCTACAGACGCTATTTAACAAAAGTTCCGTTTTGCAAATGTTTCTCTAAAATGATGAATGCCCTCCCGAGTCTAGGAAGGAGAGTCCTAGTTAGCACATAATTCAAGTATTAGGATTATTATCGTACATACTTAATTAATCTACATATATAATCTTTTTCCCAGTGCAATGATTTATTAGCAATGATGTTTTTCGTATCTTCATTAGTAGCACACACATACCAATGTGTGCATTCCAAGTCTGTATAACATAAAGTTTCACATAATGCTCTTTATTTCCACTAGGGTTTTATTCTATTACATGTAGGCACGTAGATTAGAATGTAGATGCTTATAAGCTTTATTATTTATGTAAAAATGCATACAAATAATAAAGCTTACATTTAAAATTATTTGTGTAAAATATGCATTATGCAGCATGCAAATATATTCATATGTGGACCATAATTCAATATAGCATTTGTGCAATGTCTTATAACTCTTATTTAAGTCTTATTTAGCATATTTTATATTTATGTGCTATATCATAGGATGTAACATGCGGTATGTGCATTATGAAATATGCATATAAATCTTATGCCCATCAAAAACTCAGTGTTGTATTTATGCGTACTTTATTTAGATTAATATCTCATGTAGGATATTGTATTTTGCCATTTATGCGTTTTATAACCACATATTGCGGTTTCATATTGTGTATTCTATTTTATTCAGTGTTTCTTTTAGCATATTACGCATGTAGATTTTTAACATGCCTCATAATCAATAGCAATGTGTACTTTATTTAATTCAGTGTCTTTTTTGGTGTACGTGCTTTATAATTATATGTATTATGCGGTGTGTGCGTTCTGTAGTATGCATTCAGTTTTTTATGCGCATTGTAATTTAACATTGTGTCTACGCATTATGTAGTTGACTTACGCATACTTACGCATGTATTTGACTTGACTTGATATTATGTATTTGTTAACTGTCGTGAATTTTATATGCGTAGTTAAGTATTTTAATAATTGTATTTATTACGTATCATGTATAGTCTGTAGAATGCAATTCCTATGCACATCATAACTTAATATTATATTTATGCACAGTGTATTCTATTTACTTCAATAGCTTAGTTAGCGTACTTCATATAGTTAAATGTATTTTAACTGTATGAAGTACGCTAACTAAGCTAAGTAGTTAAATGTATTTTATTTATATATGTATGTAATATACAAAGTGTGCTTTGCTCAGTATGCATTTAGGGTTTTACATGCATCATAATTTAAGTATCTATACGACGTGTATTTCACTCAGTGTCATGCTATATTTTGTGTATTTGATATTTAATTATTATTAAGAATTATACGTATTACGTAGCATGTATATTGTGTAGTAGGAAATTCTTACGTGAAACATATGTCGAGATTGCATTTGTGCACTACGTGTTCTATTTATTTCACTGTCTAATTTAGCAGTTACATTTGCATTTTATATTTTTGTATAATATGTAATATGTGCACTGTGTAGTAAACATAAAGAATTTTATATGTGTCATAGTTTAATATTGTATCTATTGTGTAATATACTTATTTTAATGTCATTTATAATGTATTTTATATATGTATTTATGTGCTTTATAATCGCATGCATTGGTGGTACGATTAATGTGTGATATGCAGCTCTTATGTGCATTATAATATTTAATATTGTATTTATATATTGCATTTTCTGTTTGGGTCAATGCCTTACTTAATATTATGTATAGGCGTTTATGTGCTTAATAATTGTTTAAATTATGTAGTGTGTTCGCTGCGTGCTAAGCATATGGATTTTATGCGGATCATAAGTTAATATTGTATCTCGGTTTGGTTAATTATTTACAGAGGGTATTTACACATTTTTAGAATTATTTCGAGCCGTTTAAATAATGTTTAAAATGTAAGTAGTGTTTTTTATATGTTCCATCTGATATCCTATTTTCTGGACTATAAGCATCCATCGTGATTTTTGTGATATGACGACTTTTCGTAAATTTTGAAAAGTTATTGGTTTCCATTTCTCTAATACTACTTCCCCGAACCCATCAATCACTGTGGATTTGCCTTTAGAAAGAGCTCTTTTCAAGAGACTATAGGCATAATAATCCAAAGGTGAAATGTCAGAAAACTGTGCAGGAACACATTGAAAAGGTATATAATGCATTACCTATATCACTCTTCATATTTCCGAGGAATGCAGTGGTACTTTTCGAAGTATGGCTTGCTTTGGCTTGATGCAGTTTCACTGCCTGAAATTCACTGGGATAAAGAAATGGAATTTCTTCTGTAAATATCAGACGTAACTCTACACTGACTTGAACATTCCCCCCCCCCTTCTTATTTTTAATTTACCAATGTCAGAGAATTCTGCAAAAATCGTAAACCCCTGACCCCTTTATATAAAGACTTTTATGCGCATAATAACTGAGTACTGCATTTTTGCATGTTCAGTTTTATTTAGTTTAACGTCATGTTTAGTGTATTTAAGGAAAGAATGTATCGTGCATTTATGTATCTAGCTAGAGTAGTTCATATAGCGAATAACTATGTATATTCATCTGAGTTATAACTGCGCAGCCACAGTGGAATATTTGTATGCAGTATACTCATAGTAATAGTTTTGGGTCATGTTTTTGCGTTTTAATCTAGGTCTGGTAAGTGACTCAAATGCAGTAAGCCCTTGTAAGGCCATTTAATGTCTAAGTAGTTTACGATTAACTCCCGAGGCAGTATTTTTGGCTCCTAGAAGTTGATGCCTGTAGATAGCAGAGAGCAAGGAACAAATACATATTTAGCACTGTTAACCACTAAATACCCCCATCCTCATTCACGTGCCACTTTACAACATAATTTAAACTTTTCTTAACAATGAGTGGTAAAGTCAACAAAAGAAATAAACTAATGAAATTAATTAAAAGTTCCCCTGCACACGGCGTTTGGAGTAATGCATTGTGAAACGTTGTTAAGCATTAATACACATTGATCAACGGAGTACGTCCAAGCCACAGATATTTTTTTTTTCTCTTCGAGTTTTCTAGTATAAAATTCTTTCATTTAAATTTGATTAATTTCCTTTAATTTTGTGAAATCTTTAAGTATTTTTCTGAAGCTAAAATTTCGTCAGATATTCTCTAAAGCTGAATACTGTCATTGGAATCATGATATTGTAATAGTTCTTTTCGCTATACGTTATGTTATATCTTCATTCTTTAAATATAATAAAAATCAATCACGAGTTGTATCTTCTCGATCAACTTGTTCATGAATTTTCTAAGCACTTTCAGCGATTGTCCTAGTTTAATTTCTAGTTCATCTGCCTCGAATACATTTTTAAAAAATATGAATATATTATATTATCTTACACATAAATTTCAACTGAAGAATTAAAAGCAACCTTACGCCAAGTTCCTTAATTGCTCTTAATTATTCAGAAAAGCATTCCACTTATTAATCATTATATATCTTAATATACATAAAATTATCTTTTTAATTCTGATAAATAGACAATAAATCTTATTTTAATCTCCGTCAAAAGAGTTTCACACGAGGAAATATTATGTTAAAAGAGGAAATTTATGCAGTGAGCGATGAGCAGTTCGTAAGCCTCAATTTTATGGTATTTTGTTTCAGCCTTTCTGATGCCGTTTGCAGAAGCATAATTCTAAAATAAATAAAGACTATCCAATTTGAGAAGTAGGATTAAATTATTAATTCTGCCCTTTAATCCTGTTACTTTGAAAACTTTTGCTAAGTTAATATGAAATCAATAATTCTATTAAAAATTTTTAATTCTTCCCAAATTAAGTGGTAATTTAAATCATATCGTTTTAAATTGCACACCAGTAGGCTTGTTGCATCTTTTGCATTTTATATTTTAAGTGCGTTATAGAAATGATTCGAAATAAGAATATGAAGTACTGTCAGCAAATGAAGGATTGCAGCTTCTCCTTTTAATTTTTATCGCAAATTCTAATAATACATATGAACGGAAAGGTGCAACCAGAAATAATTCCAGAATAGGTTTTGATTTTAATAAAGGCTACACTGATCAAATCCTTCATTTATGATACTTCTGATGCCATAATCTTTGCTTATATGTGTTGCACAAATAATACGCATCCTTTTCAAATTAAATTTTGAAACGACTACAGCAGTGGTTAATACAATTATAAAAGGGAAAATAAAAGACATACGATACTTGAATGTCAATAATTGAAAACATTTAAAAAGAAACAAGATCATGTTTGCATTACATTGCTTATTTTCAAAACAATTAAATAAATGTACAGAAATTACGAATTCTAACCCGCTTTAGTCAAGTCTTTGCAATATATCTCAAAATAGCACAGCTTTCTGAATTTATATAAGCATACTTTGTCCTTATTGCGCATTAAATGCAACACATTCTCCCTGCAGTTCGAAAATATAGTTTGAGATTATAATGAGATCAGCGCAAGCACGAGTATAATGAAAACGCAACAGCAAGATTCATGATTCAGTAGTCTGTTAAGTAAAGCATGTACCAGCTGTCAGAGGAATCACGACTTCAAATTCCCCTCTACAGAAAATATTGTTGCTTTCTACTTGTTCGTGGATTTGGAGTGATTGATGACAACACTTGATGAAGAACCAAAGCACAATTTATTTGTCAGTAGTACACAGGATAGTTCCAAAGACTCGTTACGGTGGTTGAAAAACTACGCTGAAACAATCAGCAACACAGCCTTCAGCCTTCACAACAGTCAAGACAGCTTCACGGCAAAGCATTAAAATACAGCTCCGGACTCGGTTCGGTCGCTCTCAGACTAATCTCTGAATTCAAAATACTACTACTGAATTCAACATACTCTCAATAGTCAAGGTACTCCTTCCGTACTCCGCGTACAGGCAGGGTATATATAGCTTTTGACCAGCTTTTCAGAACATTCTCGGAAAAACCGGTAAGAATTCGTTCTAGAATGTTCTCACTCCGTCTACAGCATATCACCGATTTTGTCGTCAAATGGCAGATTTCCTGCCAAATCTGGAAAGCATGCCTTTTCTTGCTACTTTCTGGCAACCTTAAACCCGCTTTGTGGGGAAGCTATCTTACCGCAACTGGGCATTGCGTAACAATATTATAATTTTTCAGTTAGATAATCCGCAAATTAAAGTTATTTCATTAATTTAATTTTGAGGGACTACAGGTACATCAGTCACAAGCCTGTGAAGTTATTATCATGCAAGTACTATAAGAGCTGCACTCCTGTAGTAATCTTTTTGATTTTCTATTATAAATTAGAAACTTGAATCAGAGAACCAGACACAGGATTCTGATTCGATAACAGCCTGCAACATATACGAACATACCCGTTAAGTATTTTAGGAACATTACAGAACTTTTCGATAGGAATAAGATAAGATAAACATTTAAAAAAAACACTCAATATTCTCATACATTAGTAAAAGCAATACCAGTTAATAAATAATCGCCTCGTAGTAACTTGTGATTCTTTCAAAAAACACTGATACATCCTTTCCATTTTCTCCCAAATCAAAAATATCTATAAATTAAAACTGATTCAAATGAATTACCAATTTCTAAAGATACAATTACATTCTAGCTTAGAAGTCCTTTATTTTAACTAGTGACTGCTCATTTTCCGTTTTGTTCAAGTAATTGAAGCATAGCATAAAATGTAATTATTCTAGCAAAAACCTTTTATTCAATTCCTCTTGTATATTTAAATTATGAAATTCCAGGTAATATCAGATGGCAAGTGTAAGGGCTGGAGAAGTTTCACTTAAATGTTCAGTCATGTAAACTGAATTTCTCTTTCGCTGTGTAATTTCAGACTCCAGCTACGATGAATATGATCATTATTAAGAGAAAGATGATATGATACGCATGATTTCAATGGTGGTGACTTAATGTCAAAGCTCGAATTTCGCATTTGCCAAATGACAAAAGTAAATTAATTCATTGTTATTCTGTCTAACAATATTATGACAAAACATCCAAAATTTATTATTTTTCTGAAAACTTTCTGAATGCTAATAAAGGAGTCTCCCATTTTACGAATATTTTCGCTTTGTGCAATTTTTCCTATACGAGAAGCAATTTTATTTTTCTGTTAATGAAAAAACTTCCAGAGGTTTTAGTTTTTACGAATAAAGGATAGCAGCGAAAGTAAGATTTTTTAGTTCTCTTATGCCGAAAATAAACCTACGCCTTTTCGTTGCCAAAAAGTATGATATACGATTCGAGGTTAGAACAGTTTTTGCAAGACGTTTTGATTGCCTACCAAGAATTATACAGCAGAAAAAAATATGCCATTTTAACAGCCAAGAATACTATATTACTCAATATACAGAGCACATAACCAACAAATTTGGATTTTTGATATTTAGTCAGGCAGGCAATAAAACTCTAAACGAAGTGACTTTATGGACGCCACAGACCGATAATAACCAATCCTTGTCCTTCTTTTCTATGATGCATGTTTTTTATTGTCATTATCGCATCTCTGATTATTCATCCTGCCATTGTTGTTGTTACCTTTTTTTAAGTCTTCTAATATACTTCCTTGATTTTGAAGTTTGACGAATGAATAATGCTACACATACATAATTTATAAATATAGGGGCTGTGTATTCATTGTACCACTATTTATTTTAATGCTGTACTAGATTTTAAAGAAAATCTACATTTTACTGACTTTACAATACATTAAAGCAATTAGCATAGGAATACAGTTTCAAACCTAATTTTATACTGTATCTTTTGTAATCGTTATTATGTCCACCAGCTGCACTTTGAAATCCTGAAAGTTAGATTAATCCAGAAATATGAACTATGACTATTATTTCGATTATGATTATCAAAATTTAACATAATGCTTCTAGAGCTGTTTAGTATTTTTCGGTGCGAGAAATGTGAAAATCATGCCTCTTGCTCCAAAAAACACCAAAATGCTCTACTAGAATTGTCCTTCCTGGGACTCCAAATCCTGATCTTTTAATTGTTATTCAGTCACACCTCGAGAGAACACAGCTGGGAAAGCCAAAAATTGCTTTTACGCCAACCAGTTACAATATATTATTAAATAACAAGTGTCGATTCAGTCTGCGAGTCGCTAAACTCATAAATAACTACCACTGGTTTTATTTCCGAGTCTTGAATGGCCTGGCTGCATGAAGGTTTCGAGATTTTGTCCTCATGATGTACTACGTCAGATTCCTTTGGAAAGACTTCTACGAATGTTTCTTTCATCATTTCCAACTTTAGGCTTAAAAAGTGTAGTAAGCCACCAGATTTAGTATAATAGCTATCTGGTAAACAGATATTTCAAAATCCCATATTTTTGATTACGGCGCTACTTGATATCACGGGTAGGAAGATATCATCCAGTGTTACTGGCAATGTGAAAAATGCTTTACAACGGTAAATATAAACAATTCTAACATGAATTATGCTACTGTTGGCCCAGACATCCCCGTTCTTTTGCAGTATGTTCTCAATAAAGGCGGTTGCCTCATTTAGCAATTAATATGAGATGTTTTGTATTCCTCTATGGACGAAACGCCATTTGGTGAGCATAATGGTAACTAAAAAATGTGCATAGTAAAATTTAAGAAGTGCATTTCCTTTTAAATTTCTCTTAAACTGATAAAACCCATTAAGCAATTTTATTTCAGTTTTGTTGGTCACTAATCTGAACAGGAGATAAATAATTGTCTACTCAACACTCATCCTTTTTTCTTTTGCGCAATGTACTTCTTTTGCGCACGTATAAAAATAGATGTCTTGCTTACAGTTCGTAAAGTCTTACACAAAAGTTTCGTTTATAGCCGACGCTTTAGAAATAGGTAGGTGTAAAAAGGTAGGCGCAGGTAAAGGATAAATAAACGTCGGAAACATAATCTGTATTTGAACAAATTTACGTCAGACGATCTCTCTGATAACGAACAGCTGTTGCCATTCATTGAGAACGGATAGTTGTAGTTGCAAACACTAGGTTATGTTTTCGAATTCTACCACAATTGTGATTCTGATAAACTTCTTTTTACAAGAATATATTTTTATTATTAATATTTTATTGTGATGATACATTTTTTATTAAACAGTTGTGTGCAAAGTTCCATAAGCATACTAATATTCCCTTACATAATGATTAGATTATCACCAAAAACTAGAAAGATGTAAAATCCATTACCAAAAATCAGGTCTATAATATTAATTGCTATGATTTTGAAAACCTATATGCCACTTTGCCACTTAATAAGATTTATAGTAGTTTAAGAGAATTATACGACATTATTCCCAACATAAAAAAAATTAACTGATTTCGAAAAATAGGATATTTATTTTAAATGTGCACTTTATTTTAAATTTATTAAGCTAAAATATAGTTACAGATTAATAGTATTGCTATAGTTGTGTGATTGTTCTCTTGCTGTTTATAACCTTTTATTTTAAAAACTTAATTTTAACAACAGCTACGAAAACTAATCTTTTCAAATTTATCTTTAAATATAGAGACGACAACATTGTCATAAATAATAATAATGAAGTTGAAAAAAAATATCTACCTTAACAAACTAGCACCAGTCATACAAAACAGGTTATTTAGACATTCAAATTTACAGCTTTAAAAAAATTTTAAAAATAAAGAAAATCTGAAAGATTTCAGATTTTAAAATTACGTCCAAAGGGTCTTTTTTTAACGTTTTGTGTGTTACCTTTATTTATTAAATATCCTGTTCTTCGCACTTAAACCACAAAATTCAGTTCAACAGCACTATCGCAAAATAATTTTAAAATGAGTATATCTTTAGAATTTCCAATACACAGTTCCGAGCGCTTTAGATAAAAATGTTTTTCCCCGTAGAGTGTTGCCATTACTCGCTTTTAAATCGTTTGAGTTTGTTCACAAAAATTCGTTAAAGTTTTAAAAAATATGAAATAGATAATAAATTCTAAATTAGGGCTTCCAGATGCGCATATTCGGGTGGAAAAGTACGTTATTCAAAATTGGATGGCTCTAGGTACCGTTGTTTTATCACATTTGGAGAAATATACATACGTTTATGCAGATTCTTCATTATTTAATTTCTTTAAATGTAATACAGGGCTGCAAAAGTTTGAAAAGTGATTCAGAATTTTAATATTTCCAATGCAAAATCGCTTAGTTTAACAAAATCAATGCAATTCAATGCAAAATCGCTTCGCAAAGGAGCTTAAGGACTAAGCCCCTTTGGACTAATAATATTATTTTACAAAAAGAGACCCTTCTTTTTTAATACCAATAAGCTTATTAATTGTTAATCAAACAGCTCCAGCAAATTTGTAGCAAACACTATTATTAATAAAACCAAAAGAATTAAAAATACAGATAGTGACAATCAAGTTTTTTCAAAAGAACTTCAATTATTAATTGAAATACTGAAAAAATAACAAATCCCACAGAATTAAAAAAAAACGCTTGCTAAACTGAAGTCGCCAATATATTTTTTTTTCAAATTAAACTGTTGTTTATCGTGATGGGCTGCATCTGAATTACCTAGGTACGGACTGGATACATTAAAGCGGTTGAATTAGACATTTTTAGAAAATTCTTAGAATTAGACAATTTTTTAAAAATTTTATTAGAAGACTTAATCATCTGTATCTATTAATTATAAAATATGATCACATCAGCTTCCCGTCTCAATGCAGCTCGCTTGAGTGAAATCTGTATTCTGTAACAAATTACATATTACTTTGTTTTGATGTGTTTTATTCTTTTACATTTTGATATTGATGATTTGCTACGAAGCACATGTTAGGGTTAATTCAGTCTAGTGCTTCGACTCCACTGATTATTTTACGCATTGCTTGTATTTGGTTCCCATGGAAAATGTCTTTACCAAACCTAATGACCTAATGATTCTACAAACCTACAAACACGCTACTTAAATTTATGGAAAAGGCGTAAGGAATATAAAGAAATCAGATTTTTTTCGCAGCCAATGAGGGATAAGACAATTTCTGAAAGCTGCTTAAAAACATTGAAGCACGCAATCTCAGGTTTTCAAACAATAAACAGTCTTAACTACGATGTTTTAATTCCGTACATTCAGTCTTCTTTTAGATATGGTAACAATGGAAATTTTATTTCAGTTATCGTTCTTATGTTACATCAACTGTTCTTAATATGCAGAGCTCTGTTATTAATATACTCATTATGCAAAACTATCTCTCAATTCATTCAATTTCAATTTCATACTTATATAATTATTTATCTGTTCGGGTATTTCATATCTTCTTAAACACAAAGCTCTGAATAATTTCTTATCAGGTGATTATCCTTCGTCAAAGTATTTCATTTCGTTAGTTTTGCTTTCTTTTGTGAACTTAAATTCTAAAATATTTTTAAAAGGTGATTGCCTATTTAAAATTCGTCAGATGATTTAATTTCACTATTTACTTTCTAAGTACAAACTATAGCTAGGAAAGGTATTCAAAACATTTTTCCAAATTAGGCTTTCTGAAATTAGTTAGTGTTTCCTAAGATACAAACGTATAGAGCACCATTATCTGATTACTGAATGCATTTCTAATCCCATAGAATCTTCATCAAGAAGATATAGAGCAAGTGTCACTAGCAAAACTCATGTTAGTTACATTTATAAAATCTAGGAGTATTGAGAGAATGCGGAACATTATCAGGGACGTAACCTGATATGAAACACTGCATTGGAATGCTAGAATAGTCACTTTAAATTATGGCAATCTTGCCAGTAATGTGGAAAGTCATAGACGAATGCAAATTGCTAAAAACGTAAAGGTTAACAAAAATCAAAATTGAGCGTGAGATTTTAAAAATCAGTTTATAGTTTTAGACGCGTTTCCCACCTTTCTACAACAAATAGTGAGTAACATTTCATTTTGCTTTGAGCTTGAATTTTACGTGAAAGGTAAAGCAACGACTTCTGCATTTCTAATGATGCTTCATTTCTCTAGCACGCAGTGGACAGCCTGAATTTCTTTATAGTCCTTCTAAATAACAGAAAGAATTCTCGAATGACATTTTGAATATTCTAATTATATTTTTGAAATTATTCTGTCTTAAGAAGATATCCCAGGTTTACCAAATTACTTGAAAATTCATGCATTATTTTTAATTCGTTCCTGACAAAGAAGATACTCTGTGACAGTGAAAGAATTTTCTAAAGACAATTTGAACATTGTAGTGATACGTTTTTTGAAATTATTCTTTTTAAGAACATATCCCAATTCTACCAAATTGTTTGCATTTCTGAAAAAAAGTAAAAAGGATGCATTGTAATCGTGAAAAATTTCGGGTACCATATTTCAACGAAAATATCTCTTTTGACCGCTATCGAATGCAATTTAGCGATGTTTTTGAGTGACATCCGTATGTAAGGAAGAATAAAAGATTCTTTTTCCCCAAAATAATTAGAAAACTAATTTAAAATGGATTCTGAAAACATTTTTTTGTGGCGTCTATGCGTACGTACTTGTACGTATGTATGTATGTATCTCACATAACTCAAAAACGAAGAGCCTTAGAACGTTGAAATTTTGTATATAGGGCTACTATAACATGTAGATGTGGACCTCAAATTTTGGTTGCAAAAGTGTATAAAAATATGTACATATATGTCCACTCCGTTACTCGGCTCAGTGAGCTCAGTCTCTTTAATCTTATAAGTTCGTAAATTGTGCATTTTTTGCTTTAAAAATGATTGAATTATTTTTTTTATCTTTTGGTTAAGATTTTTATGCCTGAACGCTAAAATTGTGAAATTATCAAAAATTTGAAAACTTTTTAAGTACGACAATGCCTAATTTTTGGTATGATAGCGGACATATTTGTTTACATTTGAAACTTAGCATAATAGTGGATAGAGAAACTAAGCTTCGCAACAACAAAGTAAGGTCTTCTTTTATTATTGCGAATTAAATTATGCTTGATTCATTCAGAAATTATCATTTAAATTAGTTGGTTTTTGCGTGCAAATTGTACTTTTAATTTAAAAATTATTTCTCTAATATTATTTCTTTAACTGTACTTGGTGTTTTATGCTTTTCTATATCTTTCAATTTTTAATAAAAGTATTTTGAATTTTTATGTATTTTTGCCTTACCGCGAAGTGAGAACTGAATTAATCAGTAGCGCATGCGCATTAGGTAAGCGGCGCTGAATCGTCTGTGAAAAACTGTTCCTTTTTTATTTGTTTAATTTCTTTTATACATCGATTTAGATTTATTATAGTAGAACTTGTGGAATAGAATAGAATAGTTGAATAGAACTTGTAATTCTTCAAATGCTATAATATTTGCTCACTCTGAGTTATAAAATGAATGAGATGTAACGCTGGTAAGTAAACCTAGCGCCGAAGTGTGGCTATGGTAAATAACTATAGTGAAGTTTAAAGAGTGAATTTATTCTATTGTGGTTTATGCGCTATCGACGAAGTTTAATTCAAAATTCTTTAACTGTTAATTCAACATGTTCAAATGAAATGCAGGAAAATTGCGTGTAATTTAATATTCCGTACAAGGAAGTCATGTGCTGTATATATGTGATTTTTTTATATTATCTACATAGGTACTTCAATTCAGCAACGCTCTGTTGTTTATATATACTTTTCTCATGAAACAAGTTTAACTTATTTGACATTCTTATAATTTCCATATTCGTTTTTAAATTTTTTATGAATAGCATTCTTGTTAAACAGAAAACGAATTACAAAATATTTTACGATCTATCCTCTACATTATATTTTCTGGGAAAAAATCATAAAATATAGCAAATTGGATTAACTTGCTTTTTAGAAACTCAGAAAACGCTAGTTGAATATGCCAATGAATGAATATTTTCATATGAAAAGGTTTTCGATAATTAAATTTTTGGTATATCTCAAAATGCGCAGTCAGCCGTATTTTCCATTTCAAGTAACTTTACAAGGTTAACTTTGGGAAACGGAAATGGTAAGTGGATTAGAATGATACGATTACGTTTTCTTGGAATAGACAGTAAACAGAAAAGAAGATTTTCCCCAATCATTCTCAGCGCATTACAATTCGCCAGTTAATATATATATTTAGCTCCTTTGGAACTGGAACACACTGTGGTTTGATTCACGATTCCCAATGATTAAAAGGAAATAATAAATGCTATGGGAATGATTTATTCACATGCAGTTGCTTTTCCAAGCGATGGCCAAACGTAGATAAACGTGATAATTTTTAACACGCTTCTTTAGGAACAAAATCTGATGTGTATATCACACGAGTATTAAATTATACGCAATTTTTCCTGCATTTCGCTTAAACGTATTTCCTCGAATTTCATTACAGATATATTTCTCATTCAATTAATTCAGTTCTCACTTCGCGACAAGGCAAAAATACATGAACCTTCAAAACACCTTTATTAAAAATTGAAAAATATAGAAAATATAAAACATAAATACAGTAAAAAATTTTAAGAAAACTTTTTACAATTTAAAGTTGAGTTTCTACGTAAAAGCAAGCAATTCGGTCAGCGAACAAAAAAGCAGGTTTTCCAATGCACAAAATGTAAGTTTACTTTTGGTTTCACTCGACATAAAAGACACTAAAGGCGTAGAAACTGACTTAATTTGTTGTCTGCTCTATGTTGAGTCAATACATGGGATAATTTAATAACTTACATGATACTTTGAAAATAGATTAAACATGATTTATTTATCAGTAATAAAAGAAGACGTTATCTTTGTAGATGCGAAGCTTAGTTTCTCTAGATTGGCAGTAAATCCACTATTCTGCTAAGTTTCAAATGCAAACAAATATGGCTGCAATGGCAAAAAATTAGGCTTAGCCGCACTTAAACAACTTTTAATTGTTGATAATTCTGCGTTTTTAATTGTTGATAATTCTTTTAATTGTTGATAATTATTGCGTGGAAGTTAACTAAAGGTATAAAAACCTTAACCGAAAGATAAGAATATCACAATTCAGTTATTTTAAAGCAAAAAATGCGCAGTTTACCAACATACAAGAATAAAAAAGCTGAGCTCAATGAGCCGAATAAACAATTAGCGGTATATATATACATATACTTTTACTGCGGATGATTGCCACCAAAAATGGAGGCGCACAGCTACATGTTATAGCAGTCCTATATACAAAATTTCAACGTTCTTAGGCTACTCGTTTTTGAATTATGCCAGATACATACATACCTACGTAAGCACGTACATACATACGTACATACAGACGCGGCGACAAAAATCTCTGAATCCAATTTAAATTTGTTTTAAAATTCGTTTTGGGAAAAAGAGTCATTTATTCTGTCCTTAAGTGCAGACGTCACGCACGTTAAATTGCATTCGATAGTTGTCAAAATAGATATTTTCGTTGTAATATGGTACCAGGAATTTTTCGTGATTACAATACTTCCTTTACTTCGTATAAGAAAGCAAAAATGTATTTTTATTGCATTTATTTAAAAATGTGAAACATTATGTAATATTTTCCTTTTAATAGTATTTTAATCAGATTTACATTTTAGTTTAAAATAGGAAATCTGTAAGAAATTATGCACAAGTTTCTTCTTGCTAAGGATTTTTAATCTCGTAGAAGAACGTCTTAAGATAGCTTGACCGTCTAAAGGTGATTTCGAAAGCGACGAAGGCAAGAAACCTCTTACAATGTTCTGCATGAAATGTCAGGATGACATGCGACGAAGATGCATGACACACGCGTAGAACACATATTACAATATAATCGTATCTCGAAATTTTCGGCATAAACATCAGCATTTCACAATAGCATGAGATTCTACATCACACGAAATAGCATGAAGCACAAAGATAGGAGAGAGCAGAGCGGAAAACCATAGTACGTATAATATGCCTCTTTTCTCATGTCTGAATATTCATAACTTTAAAATATCTTGGAAAATTTGCAACACATGCTTAGTTTTCAGCAGTCTCAAGATGGCCGCTAGTTGCATAAGTTTTTATGACGGTGTAACGGTAACGGTAGAATACTCGATACGTATTCGAGAGGTCCCAGGTTCGAGTCCTGGCGAGGGCACTGCTAATTTTTCATGTTTTCTGTTTCAAAATAACCTAATGTCTCTACACATCCTATCAAAAAGAATGAAAATCTATGCGAATTTTATAATTATTGCTTTAAGCACACTTCATTTTAAACAGAAGACTTCATGTTATTCATCTAAACCTTTTTAAGCATATTCGCTACTATTCTCGTGTATTAAATATAACTTAAAGATTCATATTATTGCCTATTATCCGTGCTAATTCATTTGTTAGCGTAGATAACCGGGAGCTCGGTGTAATTGATTGGTATGCAACTGATGTTAAGAAATCGCCATAATGAGTTCAGTTTTTTACTCTAGAGAACGTAAAATCTTATCTCAAGCTGTATTAGTTATCTGGCATCCCATTATGTCATTCCAGATAAAAGACTTATCCACCAACCGAAGATAAGAATAAGATAATTATTATCCTGTTTGTGATCCATTCATGCGGATGCAGATATAAAATAATTCCAAAAGCAAAAATATTTTACTTAAAAAAAAAAAACTTTCCTAGAAGAGATTTTGAGGTACGGTCCATTTTTAGAGCAAAGAGCGTTAGCCCAGAAGGTTAATTCCAGTTATTAATTTCGTTTTGGCATTTTGCGTCGAAAACTTTTAAAGTAGAAGTAACTTTTCAAATTGCGGGAATCAAATATTATCGCCCAGTATTATATTTAAAGAAATTAAATAATGAAGAATCTGCATAAACCTACGTGTGTTTCTCGCATTGTGATAAAACAACGGTACCTAGAATCATCAAATTTTGAATAACGTACGTCTCCACCCGAATATGAGCATCTGGAAGCCCAAATTTGGAATTTGTTTTATTACTTATTTCTTATTTTGTAAGGTATTTATGTGTTTTTGATTAAGAAACTCAACGATTTCAAAGGGAGCAATGGCAACACTGTATTAAAAAAAAAGTTTTTATCCCCAGCGAGACTGAGTATCGAAAATTCTAAAGACATGCTTTTTTTAAATTTTTTGCGATATTTTGCTGTTGAATTGAATTTTATTGTTTAAGTGCGAAGATCATGCTATTTTATAAATAAAAGTAACACACAAAACGTTAAAAAAACGTAATATAAAATCTGAGAGCTTTCAGATTTTTTTCCTTTCCGTGTAGAAATTTACTTCTTTCACTTGTTTTTTTCCTGCTGTTTGTTAATAAAAGTCTTAATGTGGTTCACAAAAACAAACCAAGGATTGTTTAACGATTACTAGAATAAATAATATATAAAATTATTTTGGTGATAATTGACCTGCAGTATTCTGCTAATTATGCCTAAGCGCAGTATTCTAAAGCTGATATTTTATATTTCGTTACTTACAAGCTTTTGGCAATGAAATAAAGTCGCTATTAGCTATTCTTAAAAGTGCAGATAACAATCTCCCTAACAATACAGTTTGACAACGAAGACAAAGTTGTGCATATTAAATACATCAGGCACCTTTCTGCAAATATTTATCACACAATTCTAAAACAAAAAGAGGTGTAAAGAAATGGCACAAATATTTCTCAGATTAAGGGCGAGCTACGAAGTATTAAAGCAGGAAGCATGTTTGAAATAAATTAAACAGGTTAATCGCAAATTCAAAACGAATTGCCTAAATGGTCTGAATTCTGTGTTCATCAACTGATTTTCTTTACTTTTGAAACTACGATTATGTCTTTTCACCTTGGCAACAGCTTTTGAAAAAATCCGAATCCGGCATGGGAAGTTGCAGTTGGCACTGCTTAGTATCTCAGATATAAAAAGGCTTGCGCAAAGTTCGATAAATATATGCAGTCAATGTAGAGGTTTGAGGACTGTCAGTGTGAAGTCTTAATCTCTCATTCCCTCACGCTGATTATGCTGACAGGCAGATCATTTAACAATCAAAAACATTGATGCTGTCTAAAGATATTTCGCAAAGATTCGAGAAGATTTTTTAAAAGTAAAGTAAACTAAAACAGAAACTTTTATTTCGAAACTGCAATTTGATGCAACAACACTTGAGAGATTACTAAATAAATCTTCGAGCGTAGTTTTCTAATCGGTCTGCTCCGTTAGCAACTATTAAATTGCATTTGCATGTTCGGAGATTAAAGTGCATCATATTGTCGAAAATTCTAGCAAATACTCATTTTCTATGGACCATTTAGTTGAGAATAAAATATTTTAAAGAATAGATATTTTGAATCTCCGTAGTTTCCTTTGTACCACATCTGGCTCGCTGCCTATTATGATATAAGCGTGCGAAACACAATCTTTTTTGAAAAATTTCAAAAGGCAGTAGCTATTTCTAAGAGAATAGAATTGATAAAATACATTTTAGCTTATCACAATGAAATGAGTCAATTACATTAATTTTGTATTCCTCTATATGTAGATTTGTCGAAAAAAACCCAAAAAATGCAAGTGAACAATTAACAAGATATTCAAAGATGCAAGAATTCATTCGCTATTGTACGCTGCAAAAAAAAAAAAAAAAAAAAGGAACAGTATAAACAAACTAAAAGGGACAGTTCTACAAGTCCCGTTCTACTGGGCCGATTGACGAAATTCAACTTGCGTTTTTCATGTCTCGAAAGCACGACTTAGGATGTGTATTAGATTTATATATAGCATTGTTATAATATATGTATTATGACACAAAACAAGTCTTTTTCTTAAATGACATGCCATTTGCTTACCATATTTTGATCCTACGTCTAAAATTATACTAAGTGCTAAGTTTTGTAAAAATCGCACGAGTAGATTTTTAAAAACTATCTCTCAAAATTTTAGCTCTTCAATATTAAATGAATTTGATATATATTTATTAATATCTCTTTTTTTATTAAACTTACTCGATTCCTTCTTCAAGAATTCGAAATTTAGGCTTAATCCAAATACAATTCGCACATTTTTTTACGATTTACTTTTAAAATTTGTATTTTTAAATATTTTTTATAAATTTTTCGAAAGAATTTTTGTATTATAAGCTACAACGTTTTTAACATCATCTTAAAGTAGATGTATTTCTAGGCACATCTGTAAAAAACTAGAGTTTTTTATTCAAAATTTCCTAAGATATAACGTGAATTTATATATTGGTGTATTGTGAAATTTGGCATATTCGTTACAAGCGATAGTAACGCCAAATGTGGTTTACGTACATTGGTAAAATTATTGAAAGCAATGAACGTGAACTTTTTTTCCGCTCGTGTACAATGAAAAATAAGGAAAGGGAAATAGATTACTATAAATTAAAAATTTCGCAAATGAAATATTCTTGGCGCAAAGTGAAAAGAGCGCACCAAGATAAATCTTTGAATTTTTATTTTTCTTTATTTAAAATTTATTTATTTTTAAAAAATTTTAAATTTTACAAAATTTAATGTCTAGGCATAATTTGAGTCATAGAATCGGAATATGGAAAACATTTGGCATGCTGTTTCAAGAAAAGCCCGATTTTGTGTCAAAATACCTATATTAGAATTCAAGACATGAAAAACGTGATTTGAATTTCGTCAATCGCCCCAGTAAAACGGGAGATATAGAACTGTCCGATTTTATTTTTTTCCGCAGTGTACATATAGATCTTAGTTGAGTAAATAAAAGTTGGTTAAGAACTTTTGCATATGCTGTACAACTTTTATATAGGTGTAAAATTTTTGTATATTTGTATAACTTTTGTATAGGTGTATATATTGCCGGGAAATTTTGTCGTTACGTTTAGACTTAATTTCTGCTGCAAATGCTAAAATACAAAAACATTAGAATTAGAAATTTTGAAATGGAAAAATTAAGATTTTTGCATAATTATTTAGAACCAATAGTCTAAGGCGTTTAAACATATTTTGTTTCTAATAGTTTTGATATAAAAATATTAGCAAAAAATACATCAGCACTCTTCTAAAATCTATACTAATTTCAACAGCAATCGTTACATCAGGGCGGAAATAGAGCTCGATGTCGTACCTTTCATTCAAAACATTCCTGAAAGTTAATTTTCGACCGGACAGTGCTTGTTCACATGTTTAGAAATGCTCACGTATCCTTTTTAACATGTGAGATACCACTTCTCCCTTGGCCTGAGCATTCACAAGACATATCGCTTATTGAACATGTCTGGGATTTAATTACGAAGCAACTCGCTTATGACTCTCGTCCCACAGCCATGATTATCTACTTGGCTCTATACAGGCTCGAACAGAAGCAGTATGGAATCCTATTCCTCATTGAAAACTTGTTTTTTCAATGCCACGACGAGTATGAGTTCTTATCGCAACGTATAGTCGTTTCACTACATACTGATTTTTGACATTTAATTGTTCATGAAATGCTATGTAAATTAAGACTTTTCTTTTCATCATACGTGGAGTAAATTTCTTTCAGTTCTGATGAACTCTTCACGGTATTGCAATTTTCAGGACAGGAGTATGTTAGTGAAAAGAGAAAGCTTATAATTCATACACACACACAAAAAAAATGACTTTCAACCTAAAAAATTTCAAATAACAGTCCAGCACTTCAAAAAACATTTAACATAAATTTTATTTAAAAAAATCAAATAAAAGTAAAGAATAAAAAATACGTAAATATTTCGTTCTTTATCTTAAATGAAAATAATAGCAACATTTGTCTGCTCAAAAATCTAAATATTTTCTGATAATTTTAAAACTTATTGAAGAAGAGTTTCAGTTTAAACATTTTCAACGATTTCTTTTTTGAACATAAAATGATACGAACCGAAAGATATCGAAGTATTATAAACAGCATATCACTTAATGAATAAAATAAAAATTTGCATACGTATAAGTGATTATCATTTGCAGACTTCAACAAGCCTCCATAATCTCCATTTTGTTTTATCTTGGGGATAGGCTAGAGTGCCAAGAGGTATCATTAGTAATTTTATAATATATATAGACTGTGCCTGTAATTTTTTCGCAAAACGAACTTTTGCGAATATGGACAGATTTTCTAAGATTTCGCGAATTTTAAACCTTTTCTTTTATTTTTTATTTCTATTACAATTCTTAAATAACTTTTATACTGCTTCCTGTCAGTATTTACGCAAAATTACACTGCAAAGTAATCGCATTTTCCAAAGCCATATCAGAATTTCTAATAACAGTCAGCGTTGTTGTTTACCCGATCTTTGGGCCTGGACCCGAATCGAGACGAAGGCTTGGGTGTTTGTAAATGTTTAATGTGTTTGTGCCATACGGGCACTAAAAATATATGGGGACCCGACTTGGTGGTAAGAAAGAACGGGTGGAAATCAGTCGAATTCGTCCACTGAGGATTGTTTCTATAAATTGGGACTGAATTGGGCAATGTCGTAATTTTTTCTATAAGGTTTCCATGACTCATGCTAATAACAGACGCAATCTTGGGCTCCTTCGCAGGAAAAAATTAGTGGAGTTGTTCCGATGCTACTGTTAGACAAGAGAGATAAGTCACAACAACATATAACAGAACTTCTAGGTAAGATAAATTTTGTTGGATTTCTTGAATGTGAAAAAAAAATGTCAATTATGTAAATTACATATGTCGCTCTCCTGCGCCTGTCTTTACTGACAAGCAGTTTCAAAGTTTTTCTGTCATCTCTACATATAATAAAACAAAGAGTGTGGTGTGGTGTGTGTGTCTGTGCGTGCGTGTGTGTGTGCGCGTGTGTGTGCGTGCGTGTGTGTGTGTGTGTTTCATTCGTGTTGCGAGTAAGCTAATAGACCCAGGGCCACGAAATTTGGTATACATAGGTGTATCTACACAAGAGCCAGTGCACCTCGAAGCGAGTTTTTCGAAATTCGAATTCGAATTTTTTTTATTTTATGTTTTGTGACCAAATCGCGTCATTTTGAGACATAATGGGCTACAGGAAAGCCCATTATGTCTCAAAAACAAGATTTCCCTCTATACATTTCATTTTTACATCGTCGTGAAGCGTAGACACTTAGCTATTTTACGAACTTAAAATAAATTTCGTATTTCAATAAATAGATTAAATACGAATTTATTTAGGAAGGTGAGCTTGACACCTTTTCAGCGGAATTTTTTAAAAAAAAACTTATTTTAAAAAATGTGCTGTTTATTTTCCTTTGATTTTTGGACACGTTGAACTTTAATCTTTTCGACTCCTTTTAAAATAAGAATTTTGAAAAAATAATAATATTTTGTATTTTTAAAAAATTTTTTAAATGAAGCTACCGAATACACTTCTCACATCTCAGTTATTTTAAAATGTAGTTTTGGCAACAATTTTCCTTTCTTATTGTTGTTGATAGATTTTTGATAAAATTGCATCATTTTGAATGGTTTTATTCTTTAAAAATTTCGGTTTGGCAACAATTTTTCATCGTATTTCTTATGTTACTGTTTTTAAGAGACTGAAAAGTTTAAGAAATTAAAAAGTTGTTTCTTTTTGCAACGGTAAATTGTTTAATTACTTTATTAGGATAATTAACATTTGTATCAAGGGATATTGCTTATTTCATTGTAATATTATGTTTTAATTATATATAATTTTAATTATAAAAAAGTTTTGCATGATATTTTTTAATCTGTTTAAGTTCTTAATCTGTTTATACCATTTGAGTTCTTAAGATTTTGCAAAGCGAAGTTGGTTAATTTATTTATTAGGATAAGTAATATTTGTATTAAGGGATACTGCATATTTCATTGTCATTTTTTATATATATAATACATTTGTATTGATTTCTTTTTTGATAAAGTTGTTCCGCAGAATAAAATTCTGCGCGAAATGTTTTGTTTTTTTAGTTGCTTTCATGTTATTTTTTGCTTATTTCACTGTTTGAAAGATACTGAAAAGTTTTGCATGATTTTTTTTCAAGGGAAAGTTGGTTTATTTTTTTATTAGGTTAATTAATATTTGTATTAAGGGATATTGCTTATGTCATTGTAATTTTTTTCTCTTGAAAATATAAGATAAAATATTACTAACAAGTTAAATGACTGCGGTATGACTGCTGACACATTTTCTCAGAAGATTACTTAAATTATCATAACATTTCAAAATTTCAGAAAAAGAATCACTCAAACTGTCAAGTAAGAAAATGGTTAAAAAATTTTGATTCATCAGAAATGGCATGGAGTTATTTATATTATTGTAGAATTTTTATATATAATGTTTTATGTAGTTATGGTGGTGATTAAGAAGGGGGATATAAATTATGTTTTAACAAATGTTTAATACACATCTGATGCAATCAGTTTGCTAAAAATTCAAGATGTATATGTTTTTCTGGTTTTATTCTTAGCAAAGAAAAAAAAGTTGGAAGAACTTACTGGGCTATCGGTCCCAGGTGTGTCTTTTAGGCATGTTTCCGGCACGTTTCGAAGGCTGTCCGCACAGCGGCTAGTTTAAAAAAAAGATAAACAAGCCATGCTTAATAGAGAAAAAACTGCATATGTGTAATATTGTGAACAGAAATTCCGTCTTATTAAATGGTTGTTTTGATATAAAATAATGATGTCGAATACTTTTATCTATATTGATTGATCTATAAATTAAATTTCAGTTAAAAAATTTACAACGTAACTCTAATTTATTTAGTTATTTGTGTTGTTTCTTTGTTTATGTATTGTTTTTGTTTTGGATTATACTCCCAGAAATGTTAATACAAATCCTCGGCCGCCACGTTTCTTAACTTATTATAGCATAGTATTATTGCAAAAACTTATTAAGGTCCAGAGATAAAGTAACTTTTCAAATGATCCACTTATATTGGTGAGAAATGCACTTGCATCAAAGATAAATAAAAATTATCTTTTTATCTAATTATCTTATTATTTAATCTGAGAAGTTCAAATTAAAGTCGAACACTGAAAGATACACCATTAAAATCTCAGAATTTAAAATAAATAGATAAAAATCATAAAATTCATAAAAATTAAGAAATATCTGGTATTTTTATCCAAATTCTAGCTAAATATCGTAAGTAGTTAAAATCTTAACCGTTATTATGGATCAATTGGTTTAGGAATTAGGGCTTCGCAATTTCCATATAGAGAATATAAACTAATATATTTAAAATAATCTGTTCAAAGGTTCTAGGGAAAAAAATAAGATTTGCTATGATATTATTGCTTTATAATTAAGCAATAAATGGAGACATTTCATTTATTTTCAAGCAGTTTCATTATTCAAGACGTAGCTGTCAATTTATTTGACTCAATTGCTTGCGCCCGAGATTTGTAACAAATGTACCGCCATAAGATAAATAGCAACAATGTATGTTTTTTTCTTCAACACACGGAATTCGCCTAATGAAAGCACGCTTTCGAGATGTAAAAAATATCACAGCTTTAGATAACATAATGATATAAGTTTCGCAAATTTGAATTTTAACTGGAGATATGCTTTTGTTAATTATTACCTACAGTTGGACTGTAATATGTATTTCACGTTAAAATATTGTCAAAGCTAATACGTTCATTTATTCCAGCTGAAGAATAAACGTATGCATATAACATTCAGAAGATTCATTGCACTTCAAAGATATAAACTAGAGAAAATCTGTATATAGTTTTTTGATATGCAACATTATTGCATTTATTTCAGAAATTCTATAACTGGATTAAATTAAAGTAGGAGAAGATAACATTCGGATAAAAGCCTACATTCGAAACAGCTTTTCCCTGGTACGCGTTTCAAATACCAGCTGCGAAATTATTTGCATCTATTCATACCCTCTGTATTACATCCAAATCACGATAGGGCTTACTCAAACGGAATAATGTAGCGTAAGCTATGTGTGCTGACAAGGCCCAGTGGGCATTCGAATACAAAAGCCTCCTCTAATTCTCTACAGCCACACTCTCTTAAAAGCCTGAAGGCAGAATTATATGAAATGCGCTTAGTGTTGCGGCTAACATTTGCTAAAGGTTCTATTCCCTTCCTTGCAGGCTTATTAAATACGAATCGTTATAATTTTCAGTTCGTTAACACCACTGTTTTCAAAAAATATCTGAAGTGATTCCGTAAAATATAAGATTTAAATTTATTGTCAGTATTTAATACGTCTCCTTCGACGTAATTCCTTTCGATTGCAATGCATATGCCAACATTCCGCACCCGAATCCTCGAAACACATTTAAAGTTGTTTACGTGAAATCCCTTAAGCACTCATAGCGAACGTATTGCTCCAATAGATTCAAAATTGCAACGATAAAGCTGCTATTTCAACAGTGGAATCACGAAAATAGCATACGGTGCCGCAATCAGATAGATATGCAGCAAGGAAAGCCGTATTTTTCAAAATTTTCCAAAACTTAGCGAAAAGGATTGTGATTACTCTAAGAAGAGTAAGGGGCCTTATCAGGATGTAAAATCCACAAATTATCTCGACATAAGTCAGGTTGCATTCTGCGAATTTTTTCACGTAAACAAAAATAAATATGCTATCGGGCCGTTCATATATTTCCATGGTTACTAATGATTTTGCTCTTTTGTAGAGATGATCATCTTGCAGAGGTAGTGTCCCGCACTGATGTCTGCTTGCATTCTTACAACTTCACCTCTTTCAGAGGTGGTCGTTTTAAAGAGGTGATTGCTATGAGAAACTTCACTGTATTTTGTACTAGAATGATACGTAAAATAGACTTTGGCATTTAAACAAGTAACTTAAAATTCAGGGTTTCTCAAATTTCTTTTTTCGTGTTCCGGCTGTTTCATCACCTTTTTCTTCATAATTAAGACGTGTTTATGGCTTACTTTTAAATAAAACAAATTTTAATGTTCAAATAGTTTACCTTTACTGTAAAAATAACTATAATACACACAAAAATTTAAAACAATAAAATATTTTAATGGGAAGTGTGATGCTGTTTCTCGCTAACTATAATTTTCAAGTCTACAAAAAAAAGTATGAAAACTTTAAATCTGTTTAGACATCTGATAAGTTTCTGTATTTATATTTTAGAAAAACGTGTGTCGAGAAGGTTGTTTCGCATTTATAAGTTGTAACAAAAGGCATTAGACTGGATACTTTTAACGACAGGATAATAAGAAATCCTTCAATGGTATTTTATCGAAGCTTTTTCTCAGCGTTGTATCAGAAAATATTTCAAATACGGATTCTATACCTGAAACCAGTAATTCTCTCTCTGATTAGATATTTATTTCGAAAAGTTTTCTTATTCATACTTTGTTGCTATGAATTGGAGGAAAGTATTCTTTCAGATTTGTCTGCAATCCTTTGAGTTGTTGATCTTATTACTGTCTTGAAAGCATATAAAATTTCATCAGGCATGTAACTATTACTGTTTTATTCTTTCTCCTCAGTTGGCTTAATTAAAGTATTATAATTTCTTGCTTCCCTATAAAAGGTTCACAAAGAGAGCTTTCTCGTAGCAGCCTCCATCTTTTCTTGCACTTTAAATATAACTTAACGTTGTTGCCTTCTAATGAAAGATTTAATTTATTAAAAAAATCAAAAGTGTCGCAAAGTTAAGACAACTTCCTCAATCAATTAATATAACTAAGACTACCTATAAATTCAAATATAGAATATTTGGCCGCTGGAATGTGTTGGTTTAAAAACATTAAACTTCTGTCATTTCCAAACGTCTCTTCAAACTATTCCCTCTGGATAACCACGTACTTCGAAATGTAAAGGAAGGTATTTATGTTCACTGCCCATCTACTTGCATAATTAATGTTGGTCTGGTAATTTGTTTTCTTGACTCAGTGCAGGTCACAAGCCGGCATTTGAGAAAATCTGGTGTAATTGCATTTATGGATGTCTGTTTTCCATCGCGTTTGTTAAATTTAGGCGAAAAAATACTTAAAATCATCATAGTTTTAATATATGCATTTAGAAATCCTTTTCATTCTGTAGAGACATTAGGTATATACTTTTGAAGTAGGTGACTTGAAAAATGAACAATGCCTTCACCGGGACCCGAACCACGTACTTCTCCAATAAGCGCCGAACGTGTTGACCACTAAACCACGAAGGCATGCTAAGAAGGCTGGAGAAATACCTTATATACTCCCCCTTTTAAAGGACGACTGAGTATTAGGGGACCCAGTCGCCAAATCCTGGTGTTGGAGAATCATCAACCACCACCTTTTTTAATTTGGGCGCCACTGTAGAGTCATTAGGTATATATGTTGAAGCAGGAGACTTGAAAAAGTGAGCGGTGCCATCGCCGGGATTTGAACCACGGAACTCTCGAATACGCGTTGAGTGTCCTGACCACTACACCACGAAGGCATGCTAAGAAGGCGGGAGAAGTACCTTATAATTCTAAAAAATGTATTTTATTTTGTATAACAATGTATTATTTTGATAAGGAAGTTTATTTTTGAATAGAGCTCACACATAAGAGTTACAGCTCACAGGAAGAGGAATATAAACTGGAGAATTGGTTTGGGAAAAAGCTTCGTTTCAAGATTGATTTGTTGTTTACATTACTGAAAGGTAAAGGGGAAATGATTTGTATATATATTTAACAATTTAATACTTCTACGAAACCCGAAATTTCAGAGGAAATAAAATGCTTCGGGAATGCAAAACTAGACAAGAATTCAATCGATCCCCGGAGAACTTCTTTTCTCCTCTCCACGTCATGTCGTCAGCAATTACCAATGCTTGCATTTACCCAATTACTTTGAAAAGCAAAGAGGAATGTCCACGGTTGATTGGATGTGATGCAATCACGACTCGAAGGCACTGTTCTCTGGAGAAAGAAAGCAAAGAAAATGGCGTCTGCATTTCCGTTAAGGAAAAGTGATAAAATTCGGAAAGGCAATTCTTATTCTAGTAGTACAGGGTTACACGTGTCTACTTCCTGCAAAGATAAGTTTTTTTCATGCATATCGATTGTTTAGTAAATAGTAAACTAGGGCTGCCGTGATACATTGGAGAAACATTCCCTTAAGTTTCATTTTAAATTCTATTTCTGTTACAGGCCATAGAAAGTATAAAATCTAAGTTGTAAAGTGTAAATATTTATATTTGGCGTTTTGTATATAAAGTATGACCAAACTTCGGTGAGTTTTATAGGTTAATACTAAGTTTTTCAGAAGTATGAATTTAATATTTATTTAAAAAGATATTTTTTGTTTTTTCAGTAGATTTCCTCGCTTCGTACATTGAATTGATAATCATTTTAAAATTTAGGCAATAACAGAAGTTTCTTTCTTCATGTTACCTATCACAAAGTTAAAAAATGAGACTGATAGGCTCTAATGATACTTTCACTTTTACATCGTAAATTTAATTCGAAACAGAATTTTGTGTTATTCAATACGAAATTTTCAAACGAGCACTTCCCATTACTTAAATGATAAGTAATTGAACTGTCTTTCTTTTGATTTAAAGAACCTCTGCACAAATTTCAAGATGCATTTTCCCTGCTGAAGGATTTTAAACTTAAAATGTCACATTTAAGCAACTCTAGACCGATCATATATAAATGAAAATTTATCTCGGTATTTACAGATACTGAAGACACAAAATCAGCATATATTAAATCTGTAAGACTATTTCCAAAGGTTTGAACAGAACCTTCATCTTCCGCTACCAAAGTGAATATGACAAAAGACAAGCCTGTGCTTACGCTATAATAATAAACAAGACAACCAAAGCTGCAGGCATCATCTATAGACGAAAGGTGAAAATGAAATTTTTTTCTTTTTTTTCTGGTCTGTTGCTGTTGCATGAGCACAGGCTTCTCCTTGAGAAGCTCAAAGAGTCTACGAAACAAACTGCAAGATGTTGTTACACGCCGTCCGTTCACAGAATTATATTTTGCAAACGCGCGCTTCAGTCTGGATACATGAAATTTTATTGCAATATCTCCATTTTATGAATTATATCCTACTATCTTAAGAAACATCGAAAGGAGTATCTCGTTAAAAAGAATTTAAAGAATTTTACTGGTCTGCTGCAGTTTTACGAAATTTTGCAGATCAATCATAATTACGATTTGATTAGGAATTACTGCTCATCAAATCGCTGGCCTAATATTCTCTGAAACCAGATTGAACACATTTACATATTATCAATTTCTTAAAACTTTCTTCTCCCGACTTAAAAAAATGAACGGCACCAATAGTTTTCCCCAACGGAATAGTTGTGTATGCCAAGTCCGTTTAGTACTAACGAATGATTCATGAAGGATCTCACAAGTAAACAAAATTCTGTAGTTGTTTCATTTTCGTGCTGATTGTTGCGAGATATTTAAAAAAATATACGAGAATGAAAAGAAAAAATTAGATCAGTTGAAAGAAAGTATCGTTGAAACATAGAAGCAATCGTTAGTTTTATTGTCAGTTTGGGTACCATTTCACATGGCATAAAGGAAGTAGAAGCACAAGCAGGCTATTTCTAAGATGTTTTGAATGTTTCTATGGTTTGAGAAATAAATTCTGCTTAAAAACATGTCATTTGCCAAATTTGATTTTGTATTATAAAGATCGTATAAGTAGTCAACGAGACAGATTTGCATGACCTATTGTGAAATTCACTGGATCTTTCAAAAACTTGAGAGTTCGGTTAATTTTTTGTATGATTAAACCTATTCACCAAAAACGAATAGTCTTGACAAAGAAATTAACATTTTTATGCGGTTTCTGTAGACATCGCAGAACAATATATCCAAGCATATGCCATGATGTGTCCATCCAGGTCGAGACCAGTTCCAGGAATAATTTTCAATGGCTCAAATTCACTTTATACATAATTCATCTGATATCTTATACAGAAATTGCTCAGTATGATCGGTTTAAAAAGCAAGTTTTTAGACATATATTCTATAAGGAATTCATTATCTACATTAATGTTTTTTTACATCATTGTATAACTAAGTATATAATTAAGAAGCCTTCCGCAATTCTAAAGAGATATGGAGAAATTTGAGACAACGAAAAAAAAAAACGAAGTGTTTAGCTCTTTCATGATGTAATATTTTTCCCAATAACGTTTTTTTAAACATTAATTGTAATAATTGTAATATAGTATTGTTAATAATGAAAGAATTTTTAAAAACTTAAATTAGGATTATATGTTAGATAAAATTTTCATTATAAAATGTGTAATGAATAATAAAGTATATAATCGCAATAAAATTTTCTTTAATGATATAAAAAACCCATTACTATTATCTTTACATTTTTTTAGACAAATAAAACATCAAGTGTCAGACTACTTGTAATATTAATATTTGGCAAGGAAAAATCTACAGATGACATATGGCAAAACAAAATCATAATAAATACGCATAAAGGTAAAAAGGGATTGTAAACTGTAAAAGTGGAAGAAAATAAACTGAAGGAGAAGAGAAGTAATTATGGGATATAAAGCAACATTAATGTAGATAATTTTTTGAGCAGAAGTGCTTACATAAAACAAAAAAAAATTGATAAGCACTTAAACGATTTTAAAACGCAGCAATTTTATATAATTGACAGTATTTTTTTCTTGTGTCATTGGAAAATGATAATATCTTGACAAAAAAAAATTACTTTCAAGTTTAAATTATCAAGCTCCTTAATGCCATTATTAAAACTATTGTAGAAAATTAGTTACTAATGCTAATAAAAACGCTGGATTTTTAAAATAAAATCGCATTTCTCAAAATAAGCAAGCATTTATAACGTACTTAAATTAATTTTTAAATAAGTTATATTCTCTTTCAAGTAATATATGTTTCATTTTTTTTCTTTTATTCTGCTCATTAAACATTCTGGTCTGATCTGGAAATTGGTTACTTGAAAATTATAGCGATCTAGGATTTCAGGGGTCAGCACTTTGTCAAATATATTTATTATTAACCATGGATCTATGTTACTTCGATTTTTGAATACAGAAATTTGTTCATTAAGACTTTTTTAAACTAAATGATAAAACTAAATAAACTGTAATAATTGAGATTTATAACACATAGAATAGCTTAATATTTAGCGTAAAATAATATGAATTTGCTTCGTGATATGAAATAAATAGCAGATATTTAGATCTACGAGGAAAAATAATTCAAAGGGCTGCATTTGTTTTTTTTTCTGGTCTGTCATATAATCGATTCCTAAATGTTGAGTTTCTTAAAAGGATCTAAAAATTGCTACTTTAAACACATATTGCTAATAATATGCTATTAAGTCCCTTGAATTTACATCGAACATCTGAGTGAAAAGAATAAAACTTTCATAATTATTTCAAAAATTATTAAGGCCACTGTCAATGCATTAATTGATAAAACTGCTGCATTGCTGTATGCACGTGATTTTTATTTCAGGTATCAACGGTTCGTTGTACTTACTGATCAGAGGATTCAAAGTGTGTGTGAAATTTCAGCCTTATCTGTTTGCCCTTTAATGCAAAGAGATGTACAAAAAATTAAACTCTTTCCTCCTGAGTATTTTAAGAGAAACACCTGTTCAGCTCACGTCAGCAGGTGTTCTACTAAACACAAAAAACGTATGAAACCACTGTATCCAAACAGCTCCTATCTATATGCTTTTTCCTTTTCTTGTTTTTAATATTTTTTTCTAAGCTACCTATGTCCACCTGCCACGCGACGAGAGCTTCATGCATTGCTTTTTCTTTATTTTTTTATGGTGACTAGTAGACTAGGAAAGCGATAGCGGTTAATGCGTGTGAAGGTCAGAACCAGAAATGCAAACAAAGAATATGCCGCCACTGTCAATGCATTAATGTTCGCAAGATAATGAACTACCAGTGGTTTGTCTTTGAAGCAAATATACTGCACTTTAACCTGATATTTTATTTTAAATGCGCGCATTTGTTCCCTTCGTCACGTATGAAACTGGCCATACTGTAGAAATGTTGATATCATAGTAATTACTTAATAATTTATACTATTTATACTGTATATATATTTATTTATAGCCCAAAGATATTTTTGGAAAGCAACTGTAGATTACGATGCATAGTATGTTATAGTTTGTACTGAAGATTTTCGTAAGACAGACAGAAAATGCCCATTTCTAGATTAAGGGCCAAATGAGTGCAAAATAACATCTAGCTAAAAAACATTAGCCATATCAAGAATGTGGGAACTCTCGTATGGTTATAATTCTAACAAACATATCAGTTTTCTTCTGCCTCATGTTAATGTTTTTAATCAATAGACGTTTTCCAACAGTAATGATGTATATATATATATATAATATATATACACTTGTATATATAAATTCTAAATAAAACTAATTATGAGTAAATTAAAAAGGAATATGACTCTCGCTAAAGCTGCAAAGTAAAGATAAATTCTATTAAAACCGTATAAAATTTTTAGTCAGTATTTCAATTATTATTTTAACTTAGAATTTTCAGAATCTTTATTTCCTTAAAAACATAAAAATCTGTGAAGGAAAATTTTTAACGGCAAAAATACCAAAATCAAGGGGAATAAACCAATCTACCACCAATTAATAATAACTAAATTAGTGACAGTGTTTCGTCTTTCTTCTAAGTAAGCATCAAATTATATTTCTGCTAGAGCCAAATTATAATAAAGTCCATTTAAGGCCAAAAAATTTATAAATAAAATAAATTAGTAAAAAAAAAAAGAAAAGAAAACAGAAAAGAAAAGAAAAAGATTTAATTTTGTGTTATACAGGGTGAATCTGAACAAGAAGACAAATCTTTACGGGGTGATAGGAGACAGCTATACGAGCAATATTCGTCATAGAATGTATGGTCGGAAAGCAAAAGGCGAGTCGCTATAGGTGGTATTTTAAGTAAATGCTACAAAAAGGACCGGTTCTGGCACCCAACGGCATTTTCTACCGTGGATTGCCGAAAGGATTTCTGGTTATACGAACCACAAAATTTTCAGGGCGATGGATTGGTCGAGGTGGTCCCATAGCTTAGCCACCAGATTACCGGAGGTCTCGTGTTTGGACTTTTCCTGTAAGACCATATGAAAAGCTAATCTACGAGTGCTCCATTAAAACCAAGATGAATCTAGTCGACAAGATCGATATTGTTGCTGGCTGTATTCAGCAAATGCCTGGTGTCTTCGCAAATGTGCATCAGTCCCTATCCCGCAGGGGTGAAGCCTGCACTAAAGCTGGCGAAAGGTCTTTTGAGCAGTTTCTATGAGCATGCTCTCTTAATAAAATATTTTTTGAAATATCTCTTCTCATTCTTCTGTTAATTCTTTAAATGTGACAGTAAAAAACTACCCTTTAACTTCTCACCGCGCGCGTTCCAATCATACATTCCGTGACAAATATTGCTCGTATAGCTTCCTTCTATCACCCCCTAGAGTTTTGCCCTCTTGTTCAGGTTCACCCTGTATATCTCTTAATTTATATATATATAAAACAGAGCAAAAGGAAAGTCCAAATGTAGAACAAAACTAAAATATAATACAAAATTGTCCTTAAAGCAAGAATATAGTAGTAGTAGTATGAAATAAAAGGTCTGAATTTTGATATTTTAACTAAAAGGAAGTATTTAATAATGTTAGCTCATCTTACCCAAAATCGGTTTGCCAATTATAAAAATGGTAAATACAAAAATAAAAAATATATATATAAAGATGAGAGTAAAATGTAATCCGTTTAATAGCCTAATATTGTGCTTTAAATTTGAAACATATTTTCAATTTTCCCATGTTTCGTATTTTCTATTCATATATTTATCCATTTTTACTCTTGTTAGTTTTGAATTTACTCATTTTTATAATTTTCTGACTGACTGTAGCTTAGGAAATTTTAAATCATTAAATGTCCCCTTTTAACTAAAATAAACAAGTTTTAAATCTTCCTTTCTCGGTGGTATATAAATTCTAGTTGTTCCGACAGCAGTGTGAACATGTTCTATTTTATAACAGTTTAATTAAAATGATTATAATTAAAAATATTTATTCCCAAGGAAACATAAAAGGCAATCATATGAAAAGTAAAGATCACTCAAATAAAACTATTAAATATGAAGGCAGTGACATGAAATCTTTAAACAAATTGAATTATTAAATAATTCTTGAACGACTGACTGATCATTGACCCATGAATCCAAATTAAAAAAAAATGAATGAAATGAGATAAGTTTTCAAGCGAACACTTTGGTCACGTGATATCTTTTCGTAAGAACATACGAAATTTAAAACTTTTGTTTTGGGCTTCTTTGCAAAAGGTTCAAAACAAGGAAGTGTTTCTTAATGCTTCTTAAAGGGGATTTCTTAATGCTTTTCAGAAATATGTATTTAAGGAGAAAGAAAGAAGGTTTTTTATGTAATACGTAAAGAAATTATCAAGACTGTTTTGGTTTCCAATACATGTTTGCTATTCTGCTCAAATGAGTATATTTTACATAAACTTTAAAGTCAAGTTTAAATTTCCATTAAATATTCCATACTAAATATTTCCTTTTTAAAAATTTTATGTCCTTCTTCAACTACTGGTTTTGTCTGCATTTAATCTGCTAAGAAATTTGTAATTCCCTTTCAACTAGCAAATTTCCACCTCTTTCCCCCAAGTAAATTTGTTAACAAAGATTCAGTAATTTTGACAGCTACTTTATTTGAAGGACGAATAAAATAAATAAACAGTAAACTTTGGGAAAATAATTAAATGATAGCTTTTCTTTTGCTTCTATTTAGCATTTGATTTTGTGGTTTCTTTCATAATATTTTGTTACCTTTTACGTTAAAAAAATTTATTATGTTTTTATATATAATTTTTACTAAAACTATGAATATGAAATTACTCTATTCCTAAGAATTAATATGGGAAATAATTTCCTAGTATTTTTGATAATTCACTTACTTAAAAATTATAAGTGAGAAAAGCCAAAAAGATATAAAGGATTTTAGAAAATAAATTTTGCTTATATCGTTTAAAATGAAACTTTAAATTTTTTTCATACTCACATTTCCTTTCTAGATCATTAAAAAACAAAGCTACAGTATACAGGTATAGTCGAACTACCATTGCCGAATACTCTCAGGAACAAGACTATTGCCTGTTAACAGGGAGTGCTCGCTATAGGAAAGCACATTGGTCTCCTATTCCGGGATCCAGAGATTCAGGAATTGTCCGTTAATGGGGAACTTTTTTACAGTGGAGGTTTCACTAACAGAGGTTCGACTGGATATTTAGTTTTAACATTCCTTCACAAAAGGGAGAAACACATGATATAGATAATTTATAATTGCTCTGTTTAATGTTTTAAATTTAAAAAATATTCAATTATTGTTTTTTCAGAAAGTAAAAAATTGCAGATATCAATGCTTTTTCCCGCTGCTCAAATAATCTAAAAAATTGATAAACTGAAATAAATATTAAAACACACACGGAACTAGCTTTAAAACCGTGTTGTAAATTAGTGCTTTCAGTGGAATATGAGAGCAAAATCTAGCATCAAAATATATCTTTCCAATACGATAAAAATGCACTCATTTAGATTTTTTTTCAATTTGGCAAAATATGTTATTGGCAACAAATTATTTTCGAACTCAGATTTGAATTCATAACAAACGTTTCCGTATATATTTTCTAACTGAAACCTTTTAAGATTATATATCTCATTCAGAATCAGTTGAGCTCTTTATGCTTTTCTTTAGAAATTTAAGTTCCTCGCACTAAATTACGCGTTTCATGGCGTTTTATAAATTGTAGAGATTTACATTTATTTTCTGATCAGTTAAAATTAAGTTTATGTTTTTTATTCAAAAATACATGTTATTTATTATAAGTTATTTATTACTGTTGTTTTATTCAAATAATATTGCCGCGACTCCTACCCGAGGTACAGGATTACTTTGAACTTCCAAATCCAATAACGTTGGGAAATTTATTTGAATTAGTCACAAAGTTTCAAAATCGACGCATAGCAGAAAAACATCGAATGACAGGGTATGGTCGCTGATGCATCACAGTGGCTGATGCATTGTGCATCCAACAGGGCGAAGTTTTAAGCCAACACCTCAACACAAACCGCAGTTTGGGCGGAAGAAGAAATTCGAAAGGAGAGAAAAAAATTCAACCGGGAATAACGGGAGATAGAAAACAAACAAAAAGCAGGGGGACCAGTTAAACTAAAACGGGGTGCTGGGAAGAGGGTGCAGTTACCTTAGAACAACGAAAAGCCCTCAGAACTTAAATGAAATATTATGATAATAAGAAATTTAGAACTATCAAGAGTACAAATTCTGTTAAATAATATCCCCGCTAAGTTCTCATAGATAGACTCAATGTAGTTTTATTTCAGAGACTTTCTTTAAGAAATGTTTTCGTAAATATGGACCTTTTATGAAGAAAATCCTTTTACAGATGAAGAAAATCGAAGGAAAAAAAAACAACCACCTGTACTTTCACTAGGGCATCTCCAGCTAGAAGAAAAACGGAAGTTGTAGTTTCTAGTAAGCACATTTTTAGATCTTCTTAATGATAAGCTTGGCTTTAGAAACATTGTAAGCCACGAGATACAAACTGGGAGAGCGGCTCAGTGAGTGGCTTCGACTGGCAGTGAGGAATGAGTCGTACTGTTACGATACCGTAAAACATTATTGAGGATCATATTGAAGAAATATTATGGCATAAGCTCATTATCACTATCAGTAGTCATTATGCAAGCCCTTAAAATTTTGTTCAGGAAAAAAAACTCCTACCTAATAATCATAAAGGATGGAGTTTTAACGTCGATTGCAGAAAAGTGAATTCGATTTCAAAATATCCTGTCTATCTCTTGCCCATAATTGAGGAAATAATCTGAAAACTTTAACTCACAAAGTACATGACAACATTGGACTTTACGTCCGGATATTTCCAAATTGGCTTGATGTACCCGAAACAGCCCGCGGTCTACGTGTTTTCAAGAATGCCGTTTAGATTATGTGGCGCACCTGTCACTTTCCAAAACGCCATGGACATGATCTTGCGGCCAGTGCTCCATAAAAGCACTTTCATTTATTTAGATGACATTATAATTACAAGTGAAACCAAAGCTCAAGATGTAAATGATTTACACGAAATAGTTTTGCTTCTAAATGAAGTCGGACTAAAAGTAAATGTAAGCCACTTAAGTTCGACGCTCCAGAACTTCAGTATTTAGGATACAAAATATCTAGTAAAGGCATAGAAACGGATGACTCAAAAATAATTGCGATCAAAATTTACCCTCCGCCAAATATCGCAAAACAAACTTTCTTCCTTCTTAGGGATGTGTTCGTACTATAGGACGTTCATTAAAGATTTCGCTCAAATCGCAGAACCGCTATTGCAACTAAAAAGAAAGAAAACCCAGCTTTAAAATGGACAGCCCAGGCCAATACGGAGTTTGAAAACTTAAAACAAGTACTCATCGAAGTTCCCGTGCTAAAATTTCCGGAAGGTGATGACAACCTAAACATTTCGGCAGATGCCTCTCATTTTGCGGTGGGTGCGGCCTCAAGCAGAAACGAAGGCCGGTGGTGTATTTTAGTAAAAGCATATCTCACACAAAGGAATTATACTGCGACCGAAAAAGAAACACTTGCAGTGTTGTTAGCCGAATAAAAGTTCCGAGTTTACTTTGGCAAATCGTCGGTTACACTTTATTCAGAACATGCGGCCGAAGGATGTTTACATTCAGGAAAAAACTTATCGCCAAGATTGATCCTTTGGGCACTTAAACTGTATGAGTTTAACTAAATCATAAAACATACTCCGGGTAAATAAGCACAGTGGCTGATGCATTGTCAAGAATAGTTACGATTAATACTAAAATAAATTTTTAAAAGTCGAATTTAGATCGTTAATAAATGAAAAAAAAGGAACTGCAATCACACCTTAATGTTCAATTCATAGCTGTTAAAATAGTTATGGTGTTACTTGCAACTGTAAAAAGAGAGGGAAAGGAAACCATTTGACTCGTCACCATAATATCACACATTTTAGTAAAGAGACGTTAAAAGTGATTATAAAATTAACTAAATCACGTTAAACGCTTTTATAAATTCCATCATATATTATTTCTTTCAATCAGTTTTATGCTATATGAATCCTTAAAAGAATAAATTATTTGCTATGTAAAAACATAAATATATGTGTCATATAATTAGAAAATATGCGAAAATATTTGATGTTGTTATTGGGACTTAATTTTATTGTTAATTTTCTCATCATATATTAACCGCATGTTCTGCTTACCTCATCCTATATAAATATATTATTATTATTAATTATAAATGCATGGATTTTGGCACTTAAGCAGCTAACCATATTGCTTTCTCCGTATTTCTGGGTGGCATAATTAAAACCGTTAAGTGCAGAATATGTGTTTAAATGTTCTTTCTCCATGGATTGTCCAAAGTTGCAAAACGAACACACTGGAGAATTCTAAATAACCACGAGAGAAATTAAATAAAAGCTTATAAAAATTAGATTGATTCTACCACAATTTTCCTGCTAAAACATTAAACGTTTAGTTTCAAATAAAGCCGGGTACCTAACATAGGCAAATTTCATTTTCTTTATGAGCTGCTAAGAGTTGCAACAAACAAAGAAAAACGCCTTACAATCAAAAGGCAATAATGCTAATCTTACTCACATGTATACCTACTACTATACAATTTTCTAAATATTTTTGCCCGTTTTTTCCATAGACTCATTTAATTTATGCAAAGACTTAAGTACGATTAGCGGTTTCTTGTATTAGCTTAAATATTACGACAAAGAACAAAATGGCTAATGCCGGAATACTGACTGAGAGAGATGAACGAGAGAAAGTATAACTGCGAACCGTCGCTGCCAAAACCTCTCTATCTAAAACATTTACAACCTTCGCCTTAAATAGGAGCAATTCATTTGCATCTTAGTGAGAGCTAACGAAAAGGAGTAGATCCAAATCATAAAAAAGGGTTAATTAACATAAATATAAGTTATACATCTATTGTGAGCAATGGCCTTCCCCTGTTGACATTAAAAATTCAGGGTTCATCTTAAAAACTATTTAAAAACACTTTTATTTCAATAACAGCTCTAGAATTATCAAAATACAGTTACCGCAGCCACTGATTTAATGAAATGTAACCACTATATCGAAAACGTTCGTGACATTCAGAAGTTTTTTTCGAGGTCGAGTTGTTAAAAGTCCGTTGAGCAAAGATATCATGATATAAACCAGAAAAAATTCTTTGACTATCCTAGACGAAGTTATTCAGCATTATTTAGAGCTTAATCAGTCCGTTTTAGATAAATTAATGCTTAGTTCCGTAATTTCTTATCGATTTAAGCGATGTATTCAGTGCGAGTGTGTGTTTACCTGCAACTCTTTTTCATGAGGTTTTGGTTTTGGATTCCTTAATTTAAAAAGTGTATTCTGGAACAATAATTAAAAAATTTGTTCCGATTTTGAAACACTTTTCAGCTATTTTAGAAGTTTCAAGAGTTAACGTAAATAAATAACAAATAACTAGCGATTTTAGAATTGTATTTTCTTTTCTCTCCAAGGCGACGAGTGTTAAAAATCGGATTAGAAAAAGAAAGCTTAAAATAAAGTTTGAGATTATTATAGCAAACAGCAAACATCTAGATAATATATCGCAATGTTTAAGCATAATTGTTATACATATTTTCCCAGAAATCTGAAAATTATTTAATACATAAATATTTGCTATTTATTAAAATATTTATTATTTATTATAAATAAATAATAATAATTTATTTATAATAATAATTTATTATCATTTATTTATAAAAGAATTATGGGATGTTTTTAAGGAGCAGAAAGATTGGACATTTTTACAATAATAAAAAAGGTCTAAGTTTTTTTTGTACATTTATTTATTAATTGATATTAAGGCTGATATAGAGTTTTGACACAGATGAATTAAATGCAATATTTGTTAAAGAGTGAAACGAATAGATTTTTATAAGATTGTAGAGACATTAGGTTATTTCGAAGCAGGAAAGATGAAAAATGAGCAATTCCTTCGCCAGGACTCGAACCACGGACCTCTCGAATACACGCCGAGCGTGCTGATCACTACACCACGAAGGCATGCTAAGAAGGCGGGAAGAAATACCTTATATACTCCTCCTTTTAAAGGGTGACTCGAAGTTCGTGCATATCGTCAAAATAGATTCTTTCCTTTGTTATGAGAATGTTAAGCTAATCCTGCTTCTTCGAATAAATGGAATGACATTAAAAGTAGTTCTATTTATGTACCCTAGCTTAAAACTGCAGATTAGTTTATCTCCATTTAAGTGTCGCCACAGTTAACGTTTTAAACAGTCTTTTATGTTGAGTTATATTTATTATAAATATTTTTTGAAATTTTTATAAATAGAACCATAAAATAAAAATAAAATGTTTGCCAATTGTTTCAGTATGGAAGAAAATGATCTCCTAACGACATCAAGAAAGAAAACCGGTGTATTGGAAAGTAACAGAATAAGGAACATAATAAAATCGTATTGTAGAGTTTTAGTTCAATGAACATTTGTACTTCGTACTTTTTAGCTCTGTGTTAACCGAGGCACATTTGTAGTAAACTTTGTAGAGACATTAGGTATTTAGAAGCAGGAAAGTGAAGAAATGAGCAACGCCTTCGCCGGGAATCGAACCACGGACCTCTCGGTTACGCGTAAAGCGCACTGACCACTACACCACGAAGGCATGGGAGGAAAGTGGGAGAAATACCTTATATACTCCCCCTTTTAAAGGGCGACTGGGAAATAAAGGCCCCAGTTGCCAAATCATGGTGGTGGAGAATCATCATCCACCACCTTTATAGTTCGGGCGGCAGTGTAGAGATATTAGGATTTTTTTGAAGCACGAGAGATGAAAATTGAGCAATGCCTTCGGCGGGATTCGAATCACAGACCTCCCGGATACGCGCCGAGCGTACTGACCACTACACCACGAAGGCATGCTAAGAAGGCGAGAGAAATACTTTATAAGATAAAATTAAAATATTTAGTTAGCGGCTATTATGCAGGAAAATATACATATTTGGTATGGGACAAATTTTAAAAAATGAAACATTTGTTTAATTTAGGTATTAGGACAGAACAAATAACTCGCTTAAATATCAAAATAATAATAGATTAGTAAGTCTTTGAATTCCAGCCTATAGAACATAAAATCTTCTAACTAACTTGTTCCCATTATTAAAATTTCCTAATTTCAAAATGTGACGTAACAAAACAAAATATATAATAAAACAAAAATCGAACAGTACATAATGGAATGACTAAATAGGAAAGAAACTGGCATTACTTTATAAATGTTTAGTACATAGTACTGCAAAACTGACTTGATATGAGATAAAATTCAGCTGGCCTTCAAATTCTTGCATTATTTTTTGCACTTGCTGTACAACAAATCATCATGACAAGAAATAAGGTGATAGCGGAATAAAACATCAAAATTTTATATTTTTACGATATTATGAAGTGTTGTATGCGTTTTAGTGCCAAAATTTATTTTTGGAATTATTTAAAGGAATTTTAATTTCATATTATCGCAACGACTAAAATAATAAAATTGTTTTCTATTCAGATTTTAAAACAATTATTTGGAAATGTAGTTCCTGCCTTAAAACTCTAATCGTGGTATTGGACTTTTTAATCATATTGTATAAAACTTCTGTGCAATATATTGCACAAAAAACTTCTGTGGACTGTGCAATTAAAATGCAAAATAAAAATTTTCCTTTCAAACTGAAAGCAGTACTTGAACTTCAGTTAATGCGTTTGAAACTGTAATTAACGAAGCACTAAAGCACTACGTAACAAAACGTGTATTTCTTGAATCCTAAGGCTAACATGCTTAAATCTCTCTGCTTTGAGAACTATGCTTTTTCTTGGATTCAGTGCAGTTTAAGCGATACTTAGGCCCATTTTATGTAAACTTCATACTTTCAAAAATAGTTTACAATATGAGCTCTAATCTCCGTATCTCGTGAGATTTAGTATATTTGACAAGTTTTATTATTTTAGTGAAAATTAAGAAACTACAAATTTAAAAATATATAAAAAAATGGCATAATGGGATAGCACAGGTTATAAAAAAAAGACGAAACGTATTTCAGAAATTACTTTTAGGAAACTAATAATTCTTTTCAGTAGAAAAATAAGGTTATGCAGTGTTACAGCGATTGTATGATCTTATTATATAATATTTATTGTATAAAAGCACATAGTTAATTTTTTCTAGAGAAATTATTTCGAAAAAGAATTTTTTAAACTTTTGAAAATCTGATATTGAAATATGCATACTAATTATTCATATGTTAGACTCAGGTAGGCAGTCATAAGTCTCAAGTAGAGTCATCAGGGACTAATTATTTAAAATATTAATATCTAAACAATTAAGAAATACTGAATAGACGTTTCATCCTTCTTGATTATCTGAGAGCAAATACAAAATTGTAAAAAATAACTACAAAATAATCTTAAAGTCCTTCACAATATATTTCCACACCATTTCAAAGAGTCAAGACTATAAGACTTAAATATTAAATCGAAAAAAAACAGTAATTATATTATCGAAATTATCGAAAAAATCTTAAAAACAACAAAAAATACAAAAATACATACATACTACACATTTGATGTAATCCACTTGATCTAGCAGAGAAGAGATAATGCATATATGCTAAATAAATCAGAATTTAGTTACTGTAAACATGAAATTAAAAATGTAGATCATAAATCACGTCTTTATGCAAAATAAAATGAAATGGCAAATTTTTCCTAAAAAAAAAATTATTTTGCTTCTTCAGTTTTTCACGTAATAAAGTTTGCCATTTTGATTACTTTAAAATGCTTTAAGAATACTTTAAAAATTGATATTGTTGTCGATAAACGCGGTAAAATAATTTTATTTCAATAACAATTAATCTAATTTTTTTATTCAAATTAATAAAAATATAAAACATCATGGTCATTAGATTTAAAAACTAAGCAAATAAAAAAAAAGAAAATCTGAAAGGTTTCAGATTTTAAATTTCCTCCAAAGTAGCGTTTTTTTAACAATTTGTGTGTTACCTTTATTTATTAAATATCATGTTCTTCGCATTTACACCATAAAATTCAGTTCAAGAATATCGCAACAATATCGCAACATAATTTAAACTGAACATATCTTTAGAATTTCCTATACACAGTCTCACGCGCTGGAAATAAAAACGTTTTTTTCTGTACAACGTTGCCATTGCTCGCTTTGCAATACTGGAGTTTGTTAATAAAAAAATCGTTAAAGTTTTACAAAATATGAAATCGATAATAAAACAAATTCCAAACTTCAAATTTGGGCTTCCAGATGCCCATATTCACAGCAAGATAACGTCATTCAAAATTCGATGGGTCTAGGCACCGTCGTTTTATCACAATGCGAGAAAGATATACATTTATGCAGATCCTTCATTGTTTAATTTCTTTAAATATAATACAGGGATGCAATATTTTGTGGCAACTGTTTGAAAAGTGATTCAGATTTTTAATGTTTCCAACGCAAAATCGCAAAACGAAAACAATAGTCCTTCAGGTAGAAAGCTCCTTTGGACTAATAATTCAAACATGATTCTGTACCAATCAAATATATGGCGTTCGAAATTCCTTTTATTAATTTCAGTAGAGCTGAAGATGATCATTAAAATTATCACTTAGATAATTTATGAAAAAAAAGAAAAAATGATGTAATGAAATTTGCAGAAACAAAAATCGTGGCTAAAATCTCTCAATTTGTTAATCAGTGACATTCTAATTAATATAGCTTTGCTGTGATGACGGCGACACTTTGAGTATTAGCTATGTACCATGGGCGCGGGGAAGATAAAGGTTTTATTTTCGCGCAGTGGCAACATTTGGGAAGGGTTGCTTCCATATTTTTCCATTTGTCTCGTCTGTCACTTACTGAGACTGATCATGTCTAGGAATTTTGTTTTGCTAGAACAGCATTTTAAATGTTAACTTGAACCTAATAGTCTTAATTACTTAATAATAATAGTCTTAATTACTGTTAACTTAAACGATCATAGTCTTCCTTGGAAGAGTAAAAACAAATTTAAGTATAAAATAATAAAAAAATATTTTTAAAAGTAACAGTTTTAGAATATTCTAATAAATATTATCAATTAGAGAAAAATTTAATTTACAGGCAATCCGAACAAACACTGTGCCTTATAATCCTAAACAGAGATTTTCGAAATTGTGACACTAGCGCTATGCTGTAAAAAGTAATTAGAAACTGTCTCAGTTTTCAAATGTTAGCGTATTTCATTTAAGTTTCAGTTATATTTCTGAAAGCATTTTGTAGGAAAGCTTTGACAACAGAGAATACTTTTAAAACCTTTTCAGTTTAAAAGCATAACTTAACAGTTTCTATTTAACTAGAAACTTCAGGCAGCTTAATTTAGGTTACTGTCTCCAGTTTGTAATTTATGTTGCAATAGAAAATGCAACTCTCTGACAGTTTAATTACGTAATTTAATGCCTGCCGAATTCTTATCAGCTTTAACCCTGCTTAAATGGGTAAAACGCTAGATTGTTTTCTCGATTATAGTTATGGCTAAAGGAAACCAGAAGCTCTGAAATTTATTTAACACTGTAAAAAAGTCTAATGATGTGGTTCTCATTTTTATCGCTTTATTCTACTTTTCTCATTAATGACAAAATACTATCCCCCCAAAAGCTCTTTTATTTACTTTTTCTTAAACTTTAAGTAGTAAATTTTGAATAACATGTGAAACGTTGGAATTCTATGCTTTTTGTGTAGTTTAAAGATACACATAAATTTAAGGTTCATTATATTTCATTTTCATTATTTAAATATTCATCAATATTGTTAGAAAATTTGTATCTAGAGAGCTAGTTTTAGTAGAATTATAATTAAAATTGTTGTATTTCCTCGCGCAATGCAGCGCGAGACAAATTTTAAGACAAACCTATGCCGGAAAAGTAAAAATACAGGAGCACGTGCATTTAATACTGAATAACGTAAATGGTTATCTTGCTAATTTATATTGGAATTGAATAAATGTAATTAACCACTATGTTAGCTGTAAACGAAATTTCAAACTCTTTTTGCTTTCCAGAAATCTCGAGAAACAGAAATTACTAGAAAGATCTTGTGCGGTCGGTTGAAAATTATTTAAGGCCGAAGAGAGAGCTTCTGCTCTAAGTTGTTTAGTTACCGTTATTGCGAGTTGTTTGGTTACGCGTGAACTGAGAAATCAGAGTTAGCTTTCTCTTTAGATGAGCTTTGTATTGTGTTATATTTTAACGCTGTTAGTAGTTTGAAGTATAACTACTGATTATATTGTGTGATATCGTCAACACTACGGAAATCTCTGAGGAAAATTACAGAGTTCTGATATATTTCTTTTGATCAGAATAAATTTACTCACCTATTATTGGACTTGTGCATTCAATCTATTACGAACCCGTACTCACGCAATAATATGTACCTTTTTATTATAACATAATGAAAATAAAAAAGGAAATTTTCTATTTCGCGGCAGTTATATTTTAGAACGTTTAGGGGCATGTTATCTAAACCACTCATTAGATTCTCTTTGCCAAAAGCATTCTTTACAGTTTATATTTAAAACGCTGATGTCGAATAGTTCCATCCTGCAAATATGAAATTCCTTCTTAGGCAGCGATTCCCTATAGGTTGAAGATTCTTGCTTTACTGCGAGGGATACACAGCTTTGTATACATTATTATCATCCGTCATTTTTTTTTCTTTTCCAAACGTTGATGACAATTCAGTTTGACTCTTTTTCTCATATTTTAAAGGGATAATATTCAAGTACAACTTCTGAATGTCATTTTATTTAAATAAATATAATTTTTCTTTTAGTGATAATCACTGATAACGGTTTCGCAGTTTTAATGAAAATTAGAAATATTATTTCCTTATTATATTCACAAATTGTTTAAATAATAATAATAATAAAAATAAACAATTATTTACGTCACCCAAATTCGTGATACCAAATAAACCTGGCTTTGGACGCCATCTAATTGGTTATTTCACTCAAGGTGAATTTAATTTGTAATGTGTAAATAGATCTGAAGGATTATTTTTTCAAGAGAGAGAAATAACAACAAAAACACATCACCGTCAAAAATAAACATATTTTCTTGAAGCACTCTACTCAGATACGATTCTGAAAATATGAAAAACAAAACAGTTTAAAACCGGAACCGATGACTATACATTTTTCAGACATTTTATAATTCCGGGTTGAAGGGAAATATTCTTTTGCTTATCCCTAGGAATCTGCAGAACTTTAGAACTCTGGAGGTAAGGCAAAGCTTCCACATACGAATCTTGGTACTTACATAATAACTGATATTCGATATTTTAATCGTTCTATCTTCAGTAACTTGGCAGTAAATAACTGTCCAGTTTTTGCGGCGATGGATTAGTCCTTCAGGGCAAATTGCCCCTTTGGACTAATTATAGTATTAAAACTAAATTATGCTATTATTAAATTTTAGAACACTAGCCGCTTGCGCAGCGAGTCGTTTAGGATAGTTATTATAGAAAATAAAATTGTATATGTAATTGTTTGAATGAATCCAAACGTCGTTTTACAGGTCGAGCTAGTAATTAATAATAATCTCATATTAGAATAGGCGAAGGAAAAAAAATATTTGTTACATAACGCTGTCGAAAGAACAATGTTTGCTAATGTTTAACAATGTTTTTACCCAAAATATCGTGTACATTGGAGTTCTTTATTAATTTGAGTTGATTTATACTGCTCATTGTCGCGTAAAGATAGAGATATTTTGCAAAATAAAGTAATAAAATAATTGATTCATCATTATTTAATTGTTTGTTTGTTATTTAATTTCGTTTAATTTACGTTTAACCTTCCTTTAATCTTATCGTCAAAACTCAATATATATATACGTAATCTTTTCTGGAAAACATAGAAGGAGGAATCAGCTTGCAGTCGTTACAGATACTCTTGATGCGCAGTTAACACCGGTGCTCTTAGCAGCTTTTAATAGTCGGGTGGAAAGATGTAAGAAGGTGTTGATTCAATCCAGGTTCAACTACACTCACGTTTGTGAAAATTGCAACACCATGAAGGACTTACGCGAGTGAACTGAAATTTTCACGAAATGCAAAGTAGCGCATGATATGCAAATGATTAGAATTGCAAATCCGTAGCGCATGCGTATGCTGAGCAGCGCCCTCTGAACGGCTGGTGGATCCGAATAAATAGACGGCTGTAGCGAGGCGTGTATGGTTATCGGTGGTTATCTGCTAGTGGTAAACGTTAACTCAATCTGTACTTATGCCTCGTCGACGAAAGAGAGCGAGATTTGAACAACTTACAGAGTTTGAACGAGGGAGAATCATCGGCCTTCGTGAAGCTGGATTGTCGTATCGTGCAGTAGCCTCTCGTGTGCAGC
>KK119055.1:321829-348471 GCA_000611955.2 Stegodyphus mimosarum | reverse complement strand
GTCGTGTAGCAGCACTTATGGCGGCGCCTGGTGGCCACACAAAATACTGATTCTGATCTCTTGTTCTTGTTTGTTTGCTTTGAACATTTAATCATTTATTTGTACCACTACCACTTAACTGTGTATTAAATTGCATTCAATTATGACGATTCCTTCTTGGTGTTGCAATTTTCACAAACGTGAGTGTAATTACCATTTTTATTCCTAGGGACATTAGAAGCATTTCTCGTAGAAAATATACTTTTTGATCATAAACAATTATAATAATTTCTCATATACACCGGTTAACAGGGGCGACATCCTTTTAGACTGGGAAGCAAAGCGAGGAGCTGTTAGCAAGGTAGAATCTAGGAAAAGAAGGATGACGTATTTTGATACTATTGTTATTATTCTGGCATGCAGGGAGGAATTCCTGTTCCTGCTCTTTTTTACTTTTCAAGCAGCGTTACGTAAGGTGGAAAATCTCGAATTCAGGAGAACAGATGAATTTAGGGGGACATCATCAAATTTAGAATGTTAATTTTGAGATCGCTAATTAGTTTTTAAAGCAGCTATCGTATTTTCTTATATCTTACTTTTATACACACACACACACACACACACACACACACACACACACACACACACACATGTTACGGATTTTGTATTTATTTAGCTATTTATATAGAATTGTAACTAAAATTGTTTTCAGACGATTTTTGAAGAGAAAGCTACGTCGGAAAAGTAAAAATAAAAGAACGCGTGCATTTAATATTTAATAAATAAATATCTCGTAATTACTGCTGCTATCCTCAAATATCGAGAAAAGCCGAGATTTTACCAAAATATTCTAGTAAATAATTAAAAAGCTTATAAAATCCGAATTAAAACACGTCATCTCAGTTGTAGTTGTTTAAAACGAACTGCTGTTTGTTTACTTAATGCTGTGATTAACTGCGGCGATTTCGCTGTGAGATTGGATTAACTTTATCTGTTTTGAATTGGATTCTGTTTCACGTTTGAGATATTGTGATATTGTACGAATATCTCTGAGGAAATATTTCAGTATTTCGTTTTATTTATTGCGAAAAGTCTTTTTACCGACTTGTGCATTCAATCCATTACGAACCCGTACTCATGCAACAATATATATACAGCTTTATAGTTAGATTTATTCTCTATTTCGTTATTATCGCATTCTCATTTCCATAAAATTCATACCATAGCGAACTTCATGCCTTCGCTTATTCAATTCATAAGAGAATCGGGAGCTTAATAGTAGAAATGAATCTCCTTTTATTGATTTTAAATCGCTCAATTTGTAAATTAATAACGGAATAAATGAGAAAGAAAAATTAACTATTATCTTAACACTTTGCTGAACGACAATACAATATTATTTTAATTCGGGCAGTGGCAACATATTTCTTTTAAATAACTGAGTTTGTTACTTAAATTAAAAAAACAAATATATTGTTGCGAAAAATTCGGCGGTTGCGCCTGTATGTAAGCTTTCCGGCATAGCACTAGGGTTGCCATAAAATAGTGTATGGGAGGGTTGCCAGATTGGCGACTTTATCGCCCATTTGACGACCAAATCGGCGATATCCCATGGTCCAATCGGGAATAACTTCTAGAATAACTAATAGTTCTAGAATTATAACTTCCTGTCGAGATATTTCTCGAAACGTGTGGAACTTAAAGAAAAGCTATATAAACCCTTGCGTTTGTGAGAGCGGTTGTTGCGAGAGAGTGTGAGTTAGTGTGATTAATTGTGAGATTTGTGAGAATCGCTGCTTACTGTGAATGCTAAGCTACGCGACAGTTTCGTGAACGGAAAGCGATCGAGATAGTGCTTTGCCGTGAAGCTACCTTTACAGTATAGCTTGACATTGTATTGGTGATTGTTCCACGGTGTTTATTAGAAGTTTAGTGTTGCCGTGAAGCTACCTTTACAGTTACAGCCTGAAGCTGTGTTGCTGATTGTTTCAGCGTATTTATTGTAGACTTTCGACGCTTTTAAAGGTAATTTTGGAACTGTGCTGTAAACAGTGATTCTTGTAAATAAATTGTGCTTTTTATTGTTCTCATCGTGTTTTCATCGGATACTCTCATATCCACGAACCCGTATAACGCAACAATATTTTGCTGAGTGGCAACACAATTCTTATACATCACTAAGTTTTCTGATTAAATTCGAAACATAAATATATTATGTTTTAGAGAATGGCTACACAAAACTTTCATATCGCTCAGTTTGTAATAAAAAATTCGTTGACTTTGCCCAAAACACGAAATAAATTAAAAGAAAATAGAAATTCAAAGTTCAGGCTTCGAGCTTCACATGTTTGGGTGGATAGCTCTGCGAGTTCAAAATTTAGCAGGTTTAAGTGCCGTTCTTTTCCCATAATGTCATTTTGTCAAGTGGTAAAATATTTCTTTTATGCCACTAAGTTTTCTGATTAAATTTTGAAACATAAATATCTTACGTTTTACATAGTGGCAACACCAAGATGTTTAATCGTTACTTCCAAAATGCAAAATAAATCTAAAACAAATGTAGAAATTCAAAATTCTGGCTTTGCGTTGTCCGTATATGTATAAAATTATTTTATTAGTCCAAAGGGCAATTTGCCCAGAAGGACTATTAATTTAGTTTTGGCATTTTGCGTTGATTCAATAAAAGCGTTGTTTCACTTTTCAAATTGTTGCCACAGAAAATTTATCGCCCTGTATTATATTTAAAGAAATTAAATAATGAAGAATCGGCATAAATGTATGTATGTTTCTCGCAATGTGATAAAACAACGGTAGCTAGAGCCAATTAATTTAATAAAGAAGATGGGAGAAATACCTTATAACGTCTCAATAAGCCGTTATTTTACGGTGAAATAGTACAACAGCAGGTTTCCCTTTCATTTAGCTTTTCCATTTTAAACAGCTAATTTTAAATAATATGTTATTTTCTGAGTTTTTAATTGTTTAATGTGTATTTTTAAATATATAAACCTTTTATAACAGCAAGAAAAGACTGCATTTTTTTAAATCTCGCAAGTTTTGTATTCTTAATTTATAATCTTTTTTTTAACGTTTTTGAAATCCTAAAGATAAAGCCTTTAATGTATCATACTGTAATCTGAAATTTTTAGATTGCAGACTTTTTCCCCTTAGACATCATAATTTTTAACGTGAAAGCTTAAGATACTGGAATTTTCCCATTTATGCGTATTGGTAGATAATTATTAGTAAAATAGTAATTTCGTACAATTACTCTCGTAAATTTATTGTTGTTTCTCTGTTATCTTTCACATGTTGCGTGTTCCTCCATTTTCATTAGTAGATTCGCTAATAATTTAGGAATTTTAAAGTTTTATTTCAAATTGAATCATAAAATATTTTTATTTCTCTCTTATGTCTTATCTTTAAGAACAAAAATAGTTGCATGAAAAAGTAATAAAGGAATGTATTCGTAAACATTTTTTTTTCTTCTCTGGTGTCTTTCCACTGTTCTCTATTATCTCAACAACCATCCCTACTTATTAATGGAGCGCTTTACATTTTTATTTCAAATGAAATATTTTTATTTTTTCTGTAAGCAGTACTTTTCTTTAATATCAAAGAGTGTTACAACTAAATTTGACTCTACTTCATTCAAAAGATCATCTTGTAAGTCATTTTAACACTTCCAGTTGAAAATTCATTTCACAGTAAATGCACCCATTTCTTCAATTTCAATATTATTTGCTATTAATTTATGACTAGTTTTTGAATTTCTTCTTATGACAATGTCACATCTCATGAGTAAGTTTCATATGTTTTGCACCGCCATGTATTCGTATTATTCAGCTTATTTATTCGTATTATTTAACGGAGATGATCTTCTACTTCTTATTGCATATAACTAAGGCGAAATAAAATGAGAGTTAAAAAGCTGACCAATCAATTAATATAGTTTAATTAATATTTATCAGATCTTAAAAAATAACATTTTCCCAACTGTTTTATAGCCTATAAAGCTCAAACTCTTGGATAAGTCGATAAATGTTATAACAGGCAATCAAACTGAAGACAAATTGACTTACATAACATTCCTAGATCATCTTTTGAGCAGTGGATCTATAATTGTTTATAGCCTATAAAGCCTATAAAGCTTCGTAAAATTTTGGTTAAAATTAAGTCTCTTGGATTTGAATCATAAATCTGGCCATGATAGACATAACAAACAACGAGAACACGCATGCCGCATTCAAACCTGGTAAAAGGATACCATCCTCCGAATTGTTATTCCCCTCTCACACGGTTTCCTAGCTTATATCCATTTCTGTTAGACTAATCGAAATGTTTCGGCCTTGTATATGCCAAGATTGTAACGCGTTTGCTGTGTTCCTTCGTCCGGTAAAAAAACTCAGATGAAACGTTCTAAACTGTCATTTTATTTGTGTCCATTTATCAACAATAAAACTACTGAATCTTTGATATAAATTTCAGTTAAAATTAGGGTTTTCCATAAACGTGAGTTTCTAAAGTTTATGATTTACCATAAAGGTGAGTTAGTTTCCTGCAAAGTGAAGAAATTCTCGATAAAACAGAAAAATAAGTATGCCAGCTGAACACAATTATGGAAAGACAGTTTCAGCTGCCAAATTTGTAAATAATTTTTATTTTGCTCCAATACACATTGTTTACTTTTAAAGTAAGCGCATGTAACGTAACTTTCTTTCTTCTGGCAATAGTCCGTGCACAAAATTCTTCACCTATGCCAGTGCATGCTTCGCATGAACAACCAATCCAAACTGAAGATCAATTAACCGAGAAGAAAGATCATGTATCTGAAATTTTTGGTTTGAAAATTCTCACATGCTTCCGGAGAAGATCAGGATCAAATATTTGAGCGTCACCTTTCAATTGCTAGTTACCTCACGTTAAACTCGTCCTTTTGTGATTTTGATAAATGACTCCATGAGAAAAGAAATTTCCTCTCGAAACTTTGTGGAATTTCTGGATTCATCAATATGTGTATCACGCAGGATATTCCTCCTTTTAAATGCGCCTCTCTTTGACATCGCTACAGTTTTTGTAAGATGCTCAGTGAGTTTCAAAGACATTCTTAAGAACTAGAAACTGCTATTTTTTTGGATAAATCCCATGTAACTGTTTTTTTTTAAATTCGAGCAAGCCAATATAAATTTACAAAGAAGTACGAAAGATGGCTGTGCACATTCCAGTTTCGCAAAAAATAATTTAAAGCTGACATAAGTTTGTACAATTGCGGTAATAAAACTTTCAGCTGAAGAGAATGCTTGAAATTGAATTTCTTTACAGTAAAAAGCGTTCATGTATATTCCATGTAAATTTTAAAAATTTGAAACTGAAGATTATGGCACATAACAGTTCCTTCTTACAGATAGTATAGTTCGGAGCATGTGTTAAGTTTTTTTATGAATTAGTGAATTGTGGGTCAGTTGTAAAAGATTTTACATGTAGATGCTATGGCGTATGAATTCTAGAACTTACGACGCAGGCGTTCAAAATAAGTAATTTTGCCATAACAAAATTTTCTTTGCATAATGGGAAAAAAGCATCTGATTTCGGGTGTTGAATAAGGAGTTGTCTGAAGAAAATCACTTTTGGAGAGTGAAGTAAATTCCATTTATGGAAATACTTAAATCTTGAAAGGGTTTCTATATTTGAAGTCTTTTGAAAAGACCTGAAAGAGGACATTTTTGTAGGAAGTTCTACTGCTGAGATTAGATAGCCAAGTTATGTTAAATTAGCCTACGTAAAAGATTTAAAATAAGCTTTTTATTTAAGATTCAATATTTGTTTTTTTTCCTGTTAGTGTGTCATGCTTAAGTATACAGATTAGGTTAGGCTCCGTGATTAAGACAAAGTAACTCGACAACTATCTGCATATGGAAAGGGATGCCTTTATTGAGGACTTTTTTAAAGAAACTGACTTGTATGCACGTCACTTATAGGAAAAACCAAGAAAACTCCCATCAGCCAAGTCGCTCGCGGGGATATGAACGCAGATCAAACTAATAGTTTTCAGAGACTTTTATCGTTCGGCAGCTGGTAGGATTGCGTAGATGAGTGTTTGAACTCAAATAAAAAAATCGTATTTCAATACGTTACAATTTAAAGAACTTTGAGCCACTGAATGCAAGAAGAATCTAGAAAGATCAAATCGACGGAAGAGCCCAATGAAATCTTGGTACCTCAAAGTGTGTCCAGTTCAGCGATGATGTTGCTCGGAGTGGATCTCAGGGTCTTTGAACTAACGAATCCATGTACTGAACTTCACACTACAAGCGCACATGTAAGGAATTTCTCGAATTACATCCAACGAAAGCGTTTCTATTTCAGGTGCTTTAATTTAACAAGTTTGTTACGATTTTGAGTTTTCTAATGCCATTTTTGCTTTACAAAAATAAATAAATAAATAATAAGCCTTCCGTATAGCATAAATAATCTCTTTGTTTAAAGCAGGTGTTTCAGTTACTATGACCTGCATCTGAAAAGCATTAGTGAAAGGTATTTATTAGTAAAATATATATACGCAAAGAGAAATTTAATTGAACTTGTACTTCATCTGCAAAAAATGTTTCATAAAAGACTCAAACCTCTCAAAGAAAAGTAGCGCGTAATGATTTCCTTCGAAAAGATTTTGACTACATCCATATCGCATTAGATGAAAGAAATCAGTACACTGAAAACAATGGAAGATGCATAAAGGGAAAAAAGTACTTTTATACGAGGATTTGACGGAAAGCTGCAAGCTTTCTTTTTCTTTGAAAGAAATGTATATTTCTGGATTCTGTGCTTTTATAATTACCCAAAAAACGTTTTTTAATCTGAAAGCTTTCAGATCTTATATTACACCCAAAGGGACCTTTTTTAGCGTTTTTTGTGTTACCGTTATTTATTAAACGTCATGCTCTTCGGAATTAAACCATGAAATTCAATTCAACAGCAATATCACACAATATTTAAAAAAGCACATTTGAGAATTTCCGATGCACAGTCTCGCGCGCCGAAGACAAAAATGTTTTTCTTTCGTACAGTGTTGCCATTGCTCGGTTTTAAATCGTTGAGTTTCTTAATCAAAAACTCATAAATGCTTTACCAAATATGAAATAGATAATAAAACGAATTCCAAACTTCAAATTTAGGCTTCGAGATGCCCATATTCTGGTAGAGATGTACGTTATTCAAAATTGGATGACTCTAGGTACCGTTGTTTTATCGCAATGCGAAAAACATATATACATTTATGGAGATTCTTCATTATTTAATTTCTTTAAATATAATACAGGGCGATATTATTTGGTGGCAACAATTTGAAAAGTGATTCAGACTTTTAAAGGTTTCGGCGCAAAATGGCAAAACGAAATTAATAGCCCTTCTGAGCAAAATGCCTCTTTGGGGTAAAAATATAATAATTAAAAGAAGATTTATAATTAAATAAATTTGAATGGGATATTATTAATGTTCACGAGTTCACTGTACATAATCCGCGTGTAAACAGTAGTTTGGATTCAAATGCAGTTATGGAAAGAGAGATCTTTTCATAACTGCATTTGAATCCTAACTACTGTTTGCAAAATTAAATAGTTCAGTCTCAAACTGTTTAGTGTTTTTCTCTAATAAAACGCAGAAATATAATTAAATATATCAGAATGCTATCTGATAACGATAAAATGAAAGTACAATGCTAATATGAGCACTTTCAGAAAATATTTTTTTTTGGACAACTGTGTCTCATTACTTGTATTTATTAAATGATTATAAAATTTTAAACTGTATATTGTTTACTTTCTTATGAAATATTTTAAATAATATGCTTATTAAAAATATTTGATATTCATTTCATTGGAATTTTAGTGTTTGCATCACAACAAATTTTCACAAAGTTCTTCCATAAAGTGGAAGCAATCACACTTAAAAAGTTCGCGACAAATCGACTTCTTTTGAATAACTGGTAATTTATAATTCTAAAAAAAATCAGGGCTTTAATATCTTTTAGGAGATCCTTCTGAAAGACTCATTAGTATTTATGTCACACACCGAGAAATATTCTAAAACTGTGCACATCCACATCATCCAATCGCCAAGAATCAGTGCGAGATAAAATATTCCATTCAAGATTATTTGCTTAGCTGATTATAGGCAAACACATAAAAGTTGCCAGCCCAAAGAATAGGAGAGGGTATTTTATTGGTTAGTGTGCCATATTTACATTACAGATATAAGAAAACGTAAAAACGCTCCCTGAATTTAAATTGTACGTGCTGCATTATTGACACTAAATGGCAGTTTTCTAATTGAGAACCAAATATCTATTGCTTTATAAAATCACTTTTTAACAAAATCAAGTGAAATTTAACCCGTATACCCAATATACTAACATAATTCAAGTTCTATTAAGAATCAGAACTACAAATTAATTTTAGATAAGTATTATTTGGTTTGTTGTTTACAGCATTAATGAGAAATCTTTGTCTTTTTTCCTTTTCTTCATAAGTTTTAATATAAGACTTTATGACAAGTTTTTCAAATTATATGCATATCAGTTCCAGATATCCATCGTCTTTCTTCAGGTTTTTTTCCTTTGTTATTCTGTGAAGAATTCTATAATGATATTTTGGTTGTTCTTAGTTCTTAGTTATAAGTCTAGTTGTAGAGATTATTTCGAAGCAGGAGAGGTTGTTTCAAAGCAGGAGACGTGAAAAATGAGCAATGTCCTCACCGGGACTGGAAATTTGGGCCTCTTGAATACGCGCCGTGTGTGCTGACCATTACACCACGAAGAGATGCTAAGAAGGCGGGAGAAGTACCTTATAAACTTTGCTGTTGATTCCTCTGAAATTTTGTCTTCAGGTAATTTTTCTACTTTCTACTATCTTTTTGTTTCCTTTATTTTTCGCAATATTTTAGACGATCAAAAATTTATGAATTTTATTAATGATGTTTCTTGTATGTTTCGTATATGGTGTGTATTTTCTTTTGTGTTTCAATATATGAAAGTGATGCAAACATGACCACAAGAATAAAAGAAAGAAGTCCGGTTATAGTTTGGTGCAAATATTCGTTCTTTCAACGTTCTTCACACTATTAATGTGCTTTGTGCGTTTTAAGGCTAAATGCATGAAGGTTCGCTTTATCTTTTTCATTGTCTTCTCAGCTTAAATCTGTACATACCTTTTTTCTGATACCACGTAAGCATTCCACACATTCTCTGTCGAATTTATGAGAGGAAACACACACTGACACACAGAGACAAAATTACACACACTGACTTAAAGATGAACTTGTTAAATATATCGCTTAGTTATTCGTTGTTTTGCATAGAGAATTATCGCCTACCTTTAGTACTCCTAAATTTTAATCTTTATAAAAAACGCCGAAAAAGACAAAAACATATTTCTTGTATGCTCCTGTTGAACAAAATATTTTATGTTTGTAAAGCGGGCACAAGACAAATCGAGCAAGAAAAGCTAGGAGCTTACAGTATTTGCGAGTAAAACTGCTTCTAATACACTCATTGCAATTCTAGACTATTAAAGTTTCAGGCACTTAATCTGGAAATATGTAAGACTATCATAAACCTTATTTAAGTGAGAGTTGAGTTTTAGAAATAGATATTGTGTTCTTTCTCTTCGTGTGTACTGAAGTTCACAGAGTGCTTGTCAGTGAATATACAGAATTTTCATTCTGTATATTCACTGCAAAAACGTTTCCGCATCCTCGTCAGTTTAACTGATTAAAAGACTACCGCTTCCCTTTAATATTACACTAAGATCTTTAATATACCGCTTCTCTTTAATATCGACCATATCTTCCCGACTTTCACGGAATAGACAATGCCAAACAAAAATATTGACACGACAATATAGTTCACTGCTATAGCAGTTTGCTTCATTTCAGTAACTTCTAAAGAAATTTAAGCGAGGTTTATAGAAAATGTGTTCCCATTTTTCGTTGTTTTCCAATCGAGGACATGGTTATAAAACATTGCATCAATTTAAAAGCTGTAACTTACTCAAAATTGTACCGAAACAGCCGCCAACTTTGTTAAATACTCGACAGTTATCACACTACATAGAACATGTACCAAACACCTGATACTAATATTTATTTTCTTACAGTGCTGCCTGTCTGGATTCTTAATGAACTGAGTGTGCATGTGAGATGGCGGCTTAGAGCATATGCAAAAAAAAAACTATAATACAAGTTTAACGTGCTATAGAAACCTGTAAATACCATAACCTGGTGGGCTTTCAATTTATTGCTTTAAACTCTTCGCCATCAGAAAATGTCACAACTCTAAAATCTCCGACAGTGAAATTGAAGAATAAGCAAGATCTGATCAAATAACATAAACAAAATATTTATCATGCATTAATATCTAGCAGAAAATATTCAGCTGTTCAATCAAACAGAAATTTATTTTATAACCCCCTTCACAGTCTAATTACGCTTTCATTTCCAGTTAGTTTCTGTGATTATACGGTAAACCTCTCTAATCACAGAAAATACATAACTGGAGCAATTTTAAAACACTTGTTATAATTTCCCTGAATTTCTCAACCTTTCTTCCCAAATTACCGCAATTAGAATTCCCATTTTAGTATATTTAAAATATTTAAAGAAGTAATAGTGCAATGTTCTAGTTTGAATACAAAAGTAAATAAACTTTCCATCTTAACAAAACCACAATATATTTTTCTCTTAGAAAAACGTTAATGAGTCTCTAAAGAACATTTTAGAGACTTTACGTTCAAAAGTTTTATATAAACAATAGAAATTATTCTTTTGCTTTTATAGCGTAGACTTCTCGAACGTGATTTGAGAATCTGCAAAATCGCCTTAAATTAAGGTTTATGAAAGAAGGCTTTTCAAAGCTGGTATATTTTGCAACTTTCTAATTCATCAAAATAGTATTTCTTCCTATACTCTAGCTCAAACAAATGCGATAGTGATTTTCTCACTCTTCAAACAGATTCATGCTGCAGTATGTATAATGATTTATTATTGTTCGAAGGCTTACTTACATACAGCGTTATAAAGAACTCAAATGAGAAAACGAAAGGTACTGTTAACTTATTATGCTAATGAATTAGATCGAATCCTCAAAATTGATGAAAAACTCAAACAATGTTTTATTATACATTACAGTTGTAATTTTATTAATTGTTAATCCAATACAACAATAACCAACAATTAAAAACATTCCAACATTAGAGTCAAATAAGTGAACGGTTATCTCAAAATAAACACTCGTCGAGGTTATTATTTCTCCGGTGGATGAGATTATCATCGGAATAGTCTTGTTATTCATAGAGATTTCAAACCTCTGCAAACTACAAAACAGCACAGGACCTCTCTCAATTAGGAACAGGAATAGCAACGATTTTAAGTAAACTATCACTTCCGTCTGATCTTTTGTAAACAAAATGTAATTTGCTTATAAACTTTATGGCTCAATGCTAACTACAAACGCCACTCATTTTTTGTTATTCTATTCTCCCATACAATGGACAATGATAACTGCATGTGCCCACGTACACAGCCGTTCTCATGGTTTGATTTGAAAATATCGCATTCATCGTAGTGTATCTTCCGGTCATACAATGTTTCGGATTCGCAAATTAATTACTTAAGTGTTACAAAGCTTTTAAAAGCAGCATATCTGAAGAATCTCCAATAGAGTGTTATGTGTTGCCATAACGTTTTTATTATATTCGCTATATTATTTATATTTCCCGTATTATTTCTTTAAAATCAATACGCAGCGATAGCGTTTGATAGCAGCATTCTTTATTTGAAAAGTGACTCAATACAAAGTGAAACGAACAAAAAATTGAGGATCGAGGTTAATACATTAAATTGTTTCATAACGATAGCTCGTCTTTATCATAAACCGATTCTTGTTGCAGTTAGCATAATTCTAAAAATATATTTAATGCTTATAAATGCAATATAGTTTTTACAAAATCTGTTTAGAGCTAACAATTTTTAGATTGTATTTTAATACAGTTTTTCATTAAAAATACTTACGGGCTTCAAGTAAAGAACCGCTTTCCATTGTGAATGAAAGACTGTTATCGGCTTTCTGTAAAGTACCACTTCCGATTTCCCAATTTTACTCAAAACTGAATGATCTCTTTACATAAATGAAGAAAGTATAACTACGAAAAATGGCAATTTTTTGGAAGTTAATATATAAGGGTTATAGTGGACGAAAAACGTCTCAACGGTTTTTTTGTAACGTCTGTACGTATGTATGTATATATCTCGCATAACTCAGAAATGATTAGCTGTAGATCGTTGAAATTTTGTATATGGGGCTGCTATAACATCTTCTTGTGTATAACATCTACTATAACATTTTCTTGTCTCTTTCTCTTTTCTGTTGTAGATTTTGTAACCGCCAGCACAGCTGTTAAACACTTTCTTATAAGCTTAGAAACTAGAAATTTATTTATACTTTAAGCTAATTTGCCTTCTGGTGTAAGCTCATGAAAAGCAGAAGTTGTTAGGGAAGTTAAAATAAGATAACTGTTAATTAAAATAATACCTTACAAAATCAGAGCTACCTTATTTGTCACAAGAAATACAACTTTCTAAACGTGTTTTAGAGCACTCTTTCTGAATTCAAAATAAACTAAAACCACTCTACCGCTAGAAAATTACTGCATAATAAAATCAAATATTAAGTTTTCTTTTTTTGCTTGCCACTGCAATTGCTATGATTAACTATTTCTGCAGTTTTCACTTTATTTGCTCTAGAAACCCATTCCATGTTTGCTTATTTCAATCGCATTTCACAAATGCATACATACTATTCTAGTTATATAAACAACGTTTTTAAAGGCTATTCAATATTTACCTCTTTTTAATTTATTGCAAAAGGCTTAATGAGGGAATTTAAATAATACGGGGAATTTATTATTTTGTAATAAAAGGATTTATGTTTGACGCAGAATGGGAAACGTACTTCTTCGAGTATGCGATTGTTCTTTTGTAGCAGTATTAATATTTAATAATTTGCTTAACTTTAACATATCTGCATTTTGATTTGAGTAGACATATCATATTTGTGTAAAACGACAACTGATATTTCACAGTATTTCTGTACCATATGCAAAGAAAGAAACAGAATCTATCTAAAAAAATCGTGTGAGTTAATTATATTTAACCAGACAACAATTTATGTTTAGACGACAAAAACGGTTACATACGGTTGCACTACAATAAAATTTGCAGTGTAAAAAATCAGTTAATTTTTTTAAACATTACCTATTTATGCATTTTTTTCAGCCTTGAATAATACTTTTACTATAATTTGTGTGACTTATATAGTCCATATAATTGATTAAAGGAGGAATGTTGCGCAATCAAAATTATGTCTTTAACAGTTTCATCACATTTGTTGCTAAAAACGGCGAAGAACGTTTTTATGTCATGAAATGAGAGAAAAAAAAGAAAAATTTTTTAAGATTAGTATACATACTAAAATCGTTTGAATGAATTTTCTATCTAATAAAATATTATTGTGTAAAACTTAACGATAATTAAACATTCTAATGGCATGAATAGTACTTAAATATAGTTGTACTCAACTCTTTCAACGTTTCTTCCAGATTTCAGATCAAGCTCTTCATTTGCAATTACACTAAGCCAAGAATTTAGCCAAGAAAATAAAAAATTATAACTGAAATAATTATTGCTCAAAATAGCAATATTTTTATTTTCATATTCCAAGCTTTCATCAGTTTGCTTAGGAAATTTTAGCAACTTGTTCCTGAAACCTTTCTCAGTTTTTCCTTTGGTAGTTTTAACAGGTATAGTTACTTTCTGTGCACACGTGTATGTAGATTTGCACCTATCTCATCCAGAAACGCTAAAATTGCTATTTGCTTTATAAAAATGTAAATATATATAAAAAATAAAAATGATAAGAAAAACAGTACACTGAAAATCACAACACTTGCAGAATTAACAACCAGACAAACAAATGAAAAAGGCAGATATCAACTTTTGCACCAAACTAGTCAAGAATTTTGAAAAAATACAAATGGAGATTATTGGGTTAAAAGTAACTGACAACAGTAAATAAGTTTTTAAAATGAAATTTTGTACAAAAAGATATCTTGTAACATAGTACCGATTGGAACGTTGTTAAAAGCTGTCGACAGGAAAGTTAAAAAATAAAACTGACTTTTTCATTTATTTCTGGTCTGTTTCAAAGACATCATAAAACTGCCGTAATTTTTGTTAACATAACCGAATTTGAAAGGGGTTATCGACTATTAAAAACAAGATATTAAAGTTTATTTCTGGCAAAACCAAAATTTCAAAATAAATTTTTTTCACAAAATTTAAGAATAATCAACCTTAAAATATTCTATTTTGTACAGATTTATGTTGGAAACAAACAAATAAATAATTTTATGAATAATATAACTACTGTGTAATATGAAATTATTAAATAAATCCGAGTAATATCAAAAGTAGAACATGTAACCCTTGAGCTACCTAATAACTGGCACTTGATTTTCAAAAACGACAGGAAATAAAACTCATAAAATGTTTAACAAGAAGACAGACATGTGTAAGAAAATGAATTAAAGATAATGCTGAAATCTTCCGAAAAGGATAAAATTCTACATTTTCATTACACTTTCAACTAATAGAAGAGATCGAAAAGCTTTGGAGATTTATGACCATCCATATTCCTTAAGAATAACCCTAAATCGTAAAGTTCAAACTCATTTTCCCAGAGTTATTGGGTCCATCTCTGGTAGGCGGGAAATTACTAAATAAGATAGCAGGATTATCGGTTAATGGAAAGATATAAAATTTGATGACGCAGTTCTCTCTGAATCTCGAAGCACTGTTTCTTTAAAATAATTCTCGGACGTGTGACCTCTATGATATTATAATGCAGGCATGTTTTATTTGAGCATTTTATTTTATTTATCCCTTCTAGAACGCGACTGAGTTGGCTACGTTGCTCTTATCTTTCCTTTCCTTCTTAAGAAACTTTCCTAAGTCTGTAAATTTATCTTCATTAATGGAGTTTCTTATTTTTGGTAAAAGGTTTTTTCTTAAGCTTTTTTTATATGTCCAAACTTAAAAACTGTTTATCAAGAAACAAAAGTTTAGTGAGATCGCTATGTTATTGAATTCAAATTTCTAGAAAGATAACAAATAAAGCACGGCGTACATTTTTCACAAAAAATAATGCAATTAAAAGAAATATTTACGTTTTTACTATTTCGTTTTGATTACTTAATTAAGCATTACACTTTAAAATATATTGAACTTCCTACGGATTGATTTGTGTTCTTTTTGAAAAATGTTATGTGATACTCTTAAAATTGTCAGGACTGAGTGTTCGGTGCATATTCTTGGCGAACATCTTCATGAAAACTTTTAAGTCCTGATCTTGAACAGGGAGCTGAATGCAGCTATGTTCTGTGGTAGAAATCTGTGGTTAAGTGGTAGAAGAACTGCACTTTAGAAGGATTTAAAATCCTCTTTTATTAAACCACAATTATATACAGCCACTTCCCAACTCGGGAGGGATACAGAAAATAATGACCGCACTTGGTTCTAAACTGAACAATCAGATAATTTAAACTAAAGCTAATTAGAAATTAAGTAGTTGTTGCTCACAGAGCTATAAACGCGAGGTTGGCCTCTAAGCTAAAGGGTGCGTAGCAAGATTTAATACTAACGCACTTAGAATTACTTCAATAAGTAATAGCGTAACAGCGCTGCGGCTTAGAATTTAAATACTAGCTGGTCAGGCGAACGTTGAACAGAGTAGCAGTGGTCTGAGACTAAAAGCTCTCTCACACTGAAAGGTTCCTACCTACCGTTTTAAATAGAAACTTGGCTCCACTTCAAATTAGCATAAAGCTGAAACGCGCGCTTATTCTAACGGGAAGTTGAAATAAGAACAGATAGAAAAAGGCAAATTAAAATAAAACTTTGTTAGTTTATCTAAAACCTTACAAATAATTTCAGGATAAATATGGGAGCTATGTATAAGTAGTGGGAAAAATTCCTTAATGAAATCGATAACCTATTCTTTCATTTATAATTAAATGAACGAATTAACATATATACTCTGAAGCACGGAGTGTAGCAGAAGCTTCAATTATTTGTTAGACATATTAAAGTAAGTTTTTTTTAACTTCAGTAGATAAACTGTGGATACTTCTGAACATTTGATTTCGGAGCAGAAGACATAAAAAGTATACTGTATTCTTGCTGAGATTCGAACTCCAGATCTCACGACTGTTAGTCGGACATGCTTACAATCACACCTCGAAGATGCTGGGTAAACATGAAGAAAATACCTTACAAAATAACTTTTAAAATAAATACAGGGAAAATTAATAAATGAATTCGATGAACAGTTAGGTAAATTTGCAGTTAGATCAACTGGGATATAAACATTAAATTATGATGTCAAGCATAGGCTTGATTAAATGTTTCACACATTAAATTTTTTGTAAATACTGTTTCTTAAATTTTAAAAACCAAATTTTTATTTAGTTATGCTCATCAAATAATAATTTTACTCTGATGTTTCAAAATGTATTAAACAAAAAAATGAACAGTTATATTGTAAGTTTTTACATCTTCAAACACTTCTGCGCCTCAATGATATGAATTTTCAAGTTCTGGTCCTTGCCAACCACTTTCTGTCAAACATTTTATTGCTTTAGAAATTCTGTATGCCACATTCGATGCGTATGATGAATGATCAATCTGAAGATTATTAGAATTTTTTTTATTTTCTTTTTATGAAAGTAAAAAATTCTGATGTGGACAGCACATGATTCCCTTGTGAGGCCTATTAAATTATACACATTTTTTGCTACACTTCAGTTAAATTTATTTCCTCGAATTATTCTAATTTAATTCACCGATCTCTCAATGCAAGTTGAAAACGACATAAAAAATTGCAAATTTTGAAATTATATAATCCGGTAAATTTTTATCGTGTGGGAGTCAAATTTCCTTCATTTTTTTCATAAAGAGTATAAAAATTTCTCAAGTATAGGAACCTGGAAACGGCATTAAAAGTTTGACTTTTTACCTCCAAAAACAGTTTTTTTTTAATATGACACTACCAGTTTACAGCATTTCTGCTGCATTTATTTAAACTCATTCACTGTTTTCTCGAATTATTCTAACTTAATTCACCAATCCCTCCTCTTTCGTCTTAATCAAAGAATTGTGCCTATAATAGATCTTTCTAAATTGCATCATTTGAAAATTATATAAAATTATATGCCTACTAATGTAACGCTAGTCAGATTCTTATATAATAAACAAAAGAAAAAGTAAAACCTTATATTCAGATTTAATTAAATGGAGGTTTTATTAAACCGATTGCAGTAAAGTAATACTATATCAAACAATTGAAAAATTAAATATAATTTCTCCACTTTTGTCTAACGTTAATAGCATTAGCATTGCACTGCTCAGGATCACATCTGTACAGATAAAACCTTGTCCTCAACTCCATTTCATCACTTGTAATGCGTGAACGCAAACTCATGATCATGGAATACTGGAAGCACAATTTGGGTCAGTTAGGCTATATACGTTTTCGAGATTGGTATACTAGAAATCAAAAATTGTTCCATCGGCCGTGAGCGAATCTTCCTCGTAATAATTCAAATCTTATTTTCATCATCATCGTCATCGTCTTCTACGACAGACACAAAATGTTCAACACTTATACTGGGTGATCCAAAACAACAGGTGAAATACAAATTCATTATCTATACAGTGTTGTATGGTTCGTTTTCCACAGAAATGCATTGATAGACACAATTTTAATAAAGGAAATAATAAGTCAGGGGTTCATAGAGGTTGGCCGATGCTACAAAAGCAGTTAGTCACCGTCGTGTGACAGAAGCTACAACTAAACCCTCTCAGCTGCTGTGCAGAATGTCATGCTGCGTCATACGGCTACCCTCGTGAACGAAGGCAGTCACTGAACATCCGTAATCCTAATTACACTGTTCGAACTGTGCTGAGCTATTGTGCAAACTTCTGACACAATGGATGGAAAATCTTTCAATGGGAGATGTAACTATTCTGACAGCAAAATCTGCATTATTAAAAAAGATCTTATGTCCTTTTTGTGCATTTCTGTAAAAGCAACTCTATCTATCTATACATTTCTATTTATTGAATTTTTACATTTTTCTGCAACTTTCAGATAACTTTGCATATTTGAGGGAGAATAATAAATCCAGAGAGAAATTATAGAATTAAAGTTGTAAATGTTTCTAAAAATTACAGATGAACTTGCATTTCAAGGAATCTTATTTTTATTATGATTAATTATAAATGACAGATCTTAGGCTTTGTCAATAGGCAATAACTTTCGACTTTTATTTGTAACAGATACAAAGAGCTAAGTGAAAAATATAACACTCCTCGGAGATGTTAATGAAATCTACGTGATTCTTTTGGGTGTTAAAAAGTAAAACTTTTTTTAAACATTAGGGACTCCAATGTATAATACCCATCTTTTATTCATTTTAGTACATATATGTCAGTGCACAGAATAAAGAAGCGTGCTTTCAGTTGGAAATATTTCTGAACAATTTTAAAATGTTTTATTTTATTTTTTCGCTCATGTATTATTTCTCTCCAATTCCCCGGCAGAATGAAGTCGGCAAAAAAAAATTCCATTCTTTCTTTCTAAGCAAAAATGGATTGGGTTTATTGTTATTAAAAATAAGTAATAAATAAATAAAGATAAAATTAAAAAATATCAAATAAATAAATAAATTTATAATTTAATTAATGATCTGTTTATTTTTAGAAATCAATTATGTGTTCATTTTTAGAAAACCTAGAATATGATTTCGTTACTTCTACAAAACCCACGCAAGAGAAGTCAAATGTAATCAACAAATTACGCTTTCATTGTGCAAAATTTATTTTTGTTGCTAAAATCAATGCCTCGAGTCTTTCTCCTTGTAGTTTAACAGGGCTTTGATTTATAAAAGCAAAGGCGCTGTAAGAGCTTTTCTGCATTAATTTTGTTCACTGGGATGTCGTCTTAGGCACAAATAAAGTAGAAAGGGGCTAGTCAAATATTACAGAAAAATCACTTAAAATGTTGCAAAGAACTGCTTGATTTATGAATCATATAAGTTACATTTGAAATGAGATTTATGTGAATATGGCAGAGAATTTATTGTAAAACCATGAAAATAAAATAAACTTTACACTAAACGTTATTGATTGTGAGGGCCGTTAGCATAAATCTCTCTTTTACAAACAGCAAAAAAGCTACACATTTTTACATGGTTGCTCTGTTACGTTAAATCTCGAAATCGATATTTGACACTTTCTTCTGCCGACCTGATTTTCTAAACACAAATCTCTACCGTATATGTTGTTTTGATTACAATAAAATATTCCACAAGAATTTTTCAAAGTTCGATATACATCTTTTTTTATTTAACGCTAAATTTCTCACAAAAGCGGTGCTTAGTGATAAATTATCTATCACTCAATTTAGATCGTTACACTATGGGATATATCAAAAGGTAGTCTACGAAATAAATTTGTTTTAAAATTTCTGACGAAATTTTACTGGTTTTGGAGATATTTCAGAGCTCGTTGGATTATTTTAGGTATTGCGCACTTGCTAACTATGATGAGCTTTTAAGTTATAAAATGTTTTTCTCCACAGTTAGATGATCACTTATTTAAGCGATATAATATTGGATTTGTAAATCAAACATAAATTTAAATTAATAGAATCTAACCTTACAACAGGTTAAAAAATACTTATTCTACATTCAAAATCAGTAATTTTCTATCTACATTACTGTTCTGTGTTCTATAGAATAAAACACGTAAAATAAAATACATAAAAATTCTTTATAAATTGCTTATATATATAATTGGTTTTAGTCAGATGTACTAAAATGCAATAAAATATTCATGATCGTATGCAGCTAAAAATAAAAGTGGTTCACACCCCATATACGTATTACACTATGAATTATCAGTATTTCAAAAAATAGTAGGAGTAATTAGAAAGGAAGGCACAGGAAAGACACATACGAATGACTGTATTCAATTCTCTTAAATTTCTCTCTAACAATTTTGATTTAAAATCCGCTGTTGTTAGCAGCCGTATACCTCATTTTTAATCGAGAACTTTATGGTAGCTTAAAACTTTCATTTTTTTGAAAGAAGTAAACGAACTATTGTAAACGCGAAACATTGCTTTTATCATATTTCAACAGAAATAGCCTTTTTGACTTTTCCCGAATCTCTTTAGAACATTTTTCTTCGTGACATCTGTACGTATGGACAGAATGAAGGAGCGGTTTTTTCCAAAATGTATTGTAAGATGGATTAAAAGTAGATTCAAAACAGATTATTTCATGACGTCTGTACTTAAGTAAGTACGTATACATGTACGAATCTCGCATGACTAAAAAACGATTAGATGCAGAACTTTGAAACTTCGTATATGGGACTTCTATAACATCTAGTTGTGCATCTTCCTTTATTATTGCAGTCGACAGAACCATACGTATATATATATATATATATGTATATATATAAAGTAGTTTATAATATATGTACTCATCCCTTACCCGGCTTAAAAGCCCTTAGCCGGCCTTTGTTTTCGTAACCATTGGGCATAGCCATATACGTAGGAAATCATTGTTGTCCTCATGAAACACTTTTTTTTTAATATTTTATAGCATTTGAATAAAATTATGTAATTTAAAAACACGTTTTATGCATTGTTATAATTTATTTATTACAAATGTCAACAATCATTCCTTTGTCTTTAGAAGCATAAAATAATTTCATCATCATGAATTCAGGAGTTTGCAGTGTAAGCTCACATAAAATGATTCAACTTACAATGTACAAATTCTTTTGTTGATATGAGATTTTTTAACGAAAACAAATTATGTAAACTAACAATTTTTAAAGATTTTTCAACTTCTGAATAATAAATAATGAAGTTTTTTGTACATTTTATAAAGCATGAGAACATAACGTTTATTAAATAAATAATCAAAATTATACAATGATTAGCCTATTAAAAATACGAATGGGGATAACGCAATAATCATAAATAATAAAATCATCCATGCACATCTTGATTAAAATTAAGTCTCATAAAAGGTAATACATGTGATTATCGTACAGTATATAGAACTAATGTAAAGACGCCTGTAGAGCATTTTGATTCTGTTTAGATATTTCCATCGTGCAATTATTTTTACGTTTTTGATCGTGTACCCTTTAACGAAATAATTAGAAGTTGTACCTTGTGTAATATAATATAATATACTGTAATACAATGCAATGTAACATAATATAACATAGTACAATAAAATATATAGTGTAGTGCAATACAATGTATTATAACATAATACAATATAATATAATACAGTGTAATGTCATGGAATACAATGTAATATAACACAATCCAATATAGTATAATATAACACAATGCAATATAATATAACATAATATGCATGCACTTTAAAAATGGTGCAAATATGAAATTGAGGTCCCCCGACGCTAGTGAAACCCAGATATTATTTGTCTTTAGCCCTACCAGGCATATCGATCATTGACAGAATCTTGCAGTCACGTGGTACACGATCATACGCTTGCAAGTGATCGCGAGGTTAATTCCAAATATCACTTCGCGTATCCCATTCTGGAGATACCATTCTGCTCTAAGCAACATATTACTAAAATTTAATGATGAATGGTAGAGACATTAGATTATGTCGAAGCAGGAGACATGAAAAACAAGCATAGCCCTCACCAACACTTGAACCTCGGGTCTCTCGAATACGCGCCAAGTGTGCTGATCATTACACCTCGAAGGCATGCTAAGAAGACGGGAGAAATACTTGATGAAATTTCAAATTCTACAGCTTACACACAGGGATGACAATAGTTGGCCTAGTAACAATTTATCCTGCTTTCTGGCTCATATGCAAAAGGATGGGGATTTAATAGCTAACATGTTGTAAACTAATACGTTACGTTAATTTCTAATAACCTACACATTACTATAAAATAGAAAATATGTAATTTTCTAATGTCAAAAGTTTAATTTTAATAAAGTTTTAATTTTCACTTCCATTAACATATGCTGCTTAATTTCATTAAAATATATTATTTGCTTTTCTAGAGTGGAACAATTTAAGTTAAATGATTGATCTAATTTATTTATATAATAAAAAAAAACTTAAAGAAAGGCAAAAGTCATAATTCTTTACATAGAGCTAAACCTAAAGAAGATTTGAAATTTTGAGGCTCTTAAAGCACTGCTTAGAGAGTTATTATTTATCATAGTAACCTTCTTTACAAACTTAAGATGTCTAATATTAAATGAGGCTTCTTGGTTGCGCAATTTATAATTATGATAACTTTATTCGATTTCTATTGCTTAAAGTAGCATAGTTCTTTACACTATGTTCTACAAATTCCTTACACATTGGTATTTAATAAGCCATGCTTTTCCTGAAATAAGACCTGCCTAAAAGAGTAATCTGCTGCAGTATTAGCAAGCAATCTTTCGAGATAATCTTTAAGCTCGGATTTCCAATAAGAGATGCATCTGCTTTACTTGCCCAATAAGATTTCACCAAACACCTACGCGGCAATATTAAAACTACAGCCCTTTATTTTTTTCTAGCTTTGTTGGTAAATCCCTGTTTTCTGCATTTTTTAGATGTTTCCATCGCTTTTATTTTCTTCGATGTAACTGAAGACCAGATGCACATACATATATACAGTGTAATCTTAATGTTCAAGAATAACGAATTGCGATAAATGCTCTGGTTACATTTACGAAACAATATGCAAGCTATGAGCTAAGTCAGAAATATGGCTACACTTTTGAAATCATGTATGTTACTGTGTATAACAAAGAAAATTCAAGAGTGACTCAAATCTCATTTTCTCATTTCAAACAAGACGTCTATAGGCTACTAGCTAAAGAACTGATTACGCAGCAACAGGTTATAGCTGCACTGTGGAGAACTGTAAATGAGAAATATCTTTAGGACGAGAGACTGGAGAAACAGGACGAAAATGCAGCAGTGTGGCCATCGACTGTAGGAAACTGAAAAAATAGCAACTTACAATGAGAAAAGATTCTCGCAGTAGCACCAATATAGCAATATACTTAAGAATTATGAAAGCCATCGCCTATATTCACCAAGTATTATTCTTCAGTTTGAAAACTGTCCTTTCGCTGGTCCTATTTCACTTTCTATAGCCATGATAAAGCCATTATTCGATGTGATCAAAGCAGTGGAATACCTCTAATTAAAATTCGCATTATATGCTTATATGATTACATAATGCATGTAAAAACTTAATTGCTATATATGTTTTCCGTATATACATCTAATGTTAATCATTTTAATTTCAGCGTTTTCATGTAATCAAAATTACAGGGTCCATGTTTTTGACCAGGAATAGGTTAACGCTTTCGAATTTGGAGTCTATGCTGTATACATGGTGTAACAGAATAGACGATCAGATTTAAAGCGTGACAGAACATGACAAAAGTAATGGTTTTCATAATACGAAATGTGGTAAAATGGGAAATATGAACACGGAAGCATTGTAAGTGCAATGAACATGGAAAACAAACAAAAATCACGTTTTAATCACCTAACTTTACAAGAAAGGGAGTTTGATATTTACACGAATTGTTCAAATAAACTATTCCAACTCCAGCACAAACATCCCAACACGACGAAATAATTGACAAACAGTTTGGAAGCACGTCACGCAGCAGCGACGCTAATTCTGACAATAAGATCATAGGGAGAGTCAATTTGTATCTCGTAAAATGAGATCCGTCATTATTTTAATGCATGTACTGCGTTGTTAATGATTCATTTACACATTTCTCGTAACCATCGAAAATTATTTCTGGTAAACGTCCTTATTTGAAAGGGCTTTTCCATTCTTCAAGGTCTTCGTACTTACTTTGGTTTATGTATACATTTTCTTATTGTTCCCAATATTCTATTACGCAAATTGTCGCTTTTATGATGCTCTGACATCCCTTAAAACTAAGAATGTCAATTTTGTAACACTCTGTATAACAAAAAATTCAGTTTTCTCCACTGATTCTATGGAGTGGCTTCATAACTGTTTATACAAATCAATAATAAGGTATTCATAACTATTGTTAATGGTACTGTATATCAAATTGATAATTTTGCAACATTTATTCCATTGCTATAAATGAATACTGTCTTATCTAATACTGTATGTTTTGTCCCTCTGTAAAGAAGTCTTTATATGAATATAGAGTTATCTGGGCATAAAAACGGTTTCATCTGGCAAGAAAGTGGCTGCATTTTTACCTGTTTCTCCTTTATTTCCTTTTATTTTTTATTTTATATCAGAATTGTGCATGCATGCAACAATTTGCATTCTTCTGAAAGTTTGACTTCAATTTTTAACAAATATTTACAATGTATAAATCATTTATTTTAATAACCTGCTCTAATGTAATACCCCTCTCCACATTCTACGTTAGTATTTTGCTATTAGAATAACAAACTCGAGATACACTCACGTTTGTGAAAATTGCAACACCAAGAAGGAATCGTCATAATTGAATGCAATTTAATACACAGTTGAGTGGTAGTGGTACAAATAAATGATTAAATGTTCAAAGCAAACAAACAAGAACAAGAGATCAGAATCAGTATTTTGTGTGGCCACCACGCGCCGCAATAAGTGCTGCTACACGACGTGGCATGGAGTCAAACAAAGTTTGAATGTCTGACTGAGGAAGAGCATTCCATATCGTTTGTACGCGTACCCAAAGTTCGTCTGCAGACGCAACAGGACGAGGATCACGAGCAAGACGCCGACCAATGACATCCCACACATGTTCAATTGGCGACATATCCGGGGAACACGCAGGCCAAGGAAGAAGCTGTACCTGCTGCGCTGCAAAGAAGGATTTAACAATCCGAGCAGTATGAGGGCGGGCATTGTCCTGTTGAAATACAGCGCCTGGCAAGCTTTGAAGGAAGGGAACAGCTTCGGGCTGTAGAACTTCACGGATATACCGGTTGCTGTTCAGATTGCCCACAATTCGTAGCAATTGAGATCGTCTATGATATGCTATGGCGCCCCAGACCATAACTCCGGGTGTTCGTCCACTGTGGCGTTCGATAATGCACTCCGGAAGGTGGCGTTCACCGGCATAGCGTCTGACACGAATGCGGCCATCATGGTACCACAAATTAAAGCGGGATTCGTCAGAAAACACGACATGCTGCCAATCAGCACGCCAGTCTCTATGCTGATTGGCCCATTGTAGCCGCAGGCGGCGATGGTCGTGCGTTAGGGGGATCCTGTATAAAGGAGTCCGTGCGCGCAGTCCACACTGCAGCAGACGTCTACGAATTGATGAAGCACACAATGAAACACCTGTAGCTATTGACCACAGTGCTGCCAATTGTCTAGAGGAAGCTGTACGGTCCGTCCGCGCCATGCGGACCAGGTGTCTATCATCGCGAGCTGACGTCACATTTCGGGGTCCACTCCCGGATTTCCGAGTTGTCCGACACTTGTCCGTCCACTGCTTCCAAACGCGCATCACTGTGCTGCTGTTACGCTGCACACGAGAGGCTACTGCACGATACGACACTCCAGCTTCACGAAGGCCGATGATTCTCCCTCGTTCAAACTCTGTAAGTTGTTCAAATCTCGCTCTCTTTCGTCGACGAGGCATAAGTACAGATTGAGTTAACGTTTACCACTAGCAGATAACCACCGATAACCATACACGCCTCGCTACAGCCGTCTATTTATTCGGATCCATCAGCCGTTCAGAGGGCGCTGCTCAGCATACGCATGCGCTACGGATTTGCAATTCTAATCATTTGCATATCGTGCGCTACTGTGCATTTGCTGAAAATTTCAGCTCACTCGCGTTAGTCCTTCATGGTGTTGCAATTTTCACAAACGTGAGTGTACTTAAAATAGAAACATAGATTTGATAAAACTATTGCATGTTATTGGAACGCTCAGGTAAAATAAAATAAGACCGTATTATTCATAAAATTTCATTTCCATTTCTATAATAGCACTTTCTTCTATTTAAACTTTAATACTTTTGAAGTTATTAAATTCCACATTATTAAATTCCCTTCCAAACGTAGGTTAGCCACATGTATCCTTGCCCCGGAAAAGCGTTATCTGAGCAGTAGTGGAATAAGAGGGAAACCTTAGACCTTTTGGGGGGGCGATTGAACATTTTTGTGCAATGGATCTGATTGCTAATGACTGGAATTAAGGGCAATGGCTTAAAACATGTGGTAATTGAAATTAAAAAACTAAAAGGCTTACTTAATATAAAAGGTTACAGTATAGAGGGGAAACTGGAAATGTTTTTGTGTTCGAGGATTTCAAAATAAAAATGAAACATCTAGATGCTTGACGGAGTCTAAATTTTATCGAATTGTACTTTTAAGAGGTTTTAATATCTTTCATACTAAAATGAATATTAAATCCTTCATAATAAAATAAAATAATTAATATCCTTCATTCTTCATAATAAATAAATTATATGTATTTAT
>KK119055.1:289364-319352 GCA_000611955.2 Stegodyphus mimosarum | reverse complement strand
TTGAAAATGAAAAAAAGCGTCATTTTCTTTTGTAAAGTAATGTCGCATTAACCGCTGTTCCGATACACAAATGTACGGTGGTGCTTCATTGTGCCCAAAAGTTACTTGATTTAAGAACTGCCTCTGTTGAAGTTGAGGAAAAACAACTTCTCATGATTAGCATATTATGATACCTTTGAGAAGTAATGATACACCTCTGTGATTGTTTTAGTGTAATGTTTTAAAAAATAAATGATCATGGCTGAAATCTGCTGTGAAACCACACCAAAAAGTGACTTTTGGTAAATGCAATGGGATTTCCTGAATTGCATGGGGTTATCTGGATGCCCAAATTTCAGAATTATGAATGTTAACAGTCCCATTGAGGTGAAAATTGGCCTCATCTCCCTACAGAATTCTCCACGGCCAAACACTGTTGACCTCCCTCTACCCTGGCAAGAAATATCAGAGCAAATGCGACCATTTTGTCCTAATCGTTGTGTTTTAATTCTTGAAAGCGCCTTAGTTGTATGTTACGAGTGAAGAACTTTCCGAAAGATTTTCGATATCATAGAATGATTTAAATCCAATAGTCGCTCTGCTTAGGCACAGCTACTACCAGCAATGATCCCGTGAATACCGTCACCGACTGCAGTATCGGCATAAGTAATTGTCTGTTCTGAGACAGTTCCTGTATCAGATCGAGCTGCTAAGGATCCTGTTTTGCATCCACTGATAAAGGGCCTTGATGCACTCTGTTACGACTTCTAAACTCACGAAGAATAACGGCTGCGCTCAATTGCTAATTATAAAACAATATCACAAGTAATACGCGCTGAGGTATTGTGACAGACATGTTGAACTCAGCAAACATTCGGAATCTCTTTCGGTGTTTATAGACTAAATTATTGACGCTGTTGTCGTTTATGCAACCGAAAATTTGCATTTTAAAATTTTAGCTGCGTTTCATGTCAATTTTCAATTGTGTAGATTAGAAGAGTTAGTAGTTTCAGTTGTGTAGACTAGAACTTTTCCACTGGTGGTAGCTTTTGGAACTAATGTTTTTACATAGAATTTTTTCACGTTGTCACAAGTCCCCTTAGCAAATGTAGTCGCATTTCAGATGATAAGTTGAGCTACAGATGGCTCGGAAATAATACTGATCGAAAGAGAACCCCAAATAGACAAAAATATTACTGATTTATTTTGTGAATTCTTAAACTTGCACAGAAATTGCCATATCAAAGCGGAAAGCTGGACTTTTTTTTAACCCTACAGGTAGAACTGGGCTGGATACTTCTTATTTCTTCTCTTCATATGATTATATTTTGAAGAGACAAACTCATTTTTAAAATAATCCTTTTAATTTTAGTAAGAGCAATTTGTAGTGACTATAATAGTTATAGTTTCCGTACATTTCTCACTTAATTAGTTGTAATTTATTAAACAGACTTTTATTCCACTTAATTAGACTTTAAATAAAGTCTTTCGAAGATGATAATGGTTGAAATGGCTTTTCAAGAATTTCTGGGATCGGGAATAATATATTTAATATTTGGCAATGCTATTTTTAGTCCAAAGCAGCAATTTGGCCAGAAGGACTATTAGTTTCTTTTTGGCATTCTGCGTCGATTCACTAAAAGCGTTGTTTCATTTTTCAAATTGTTGCCACCAGATATTATCGCCCAGTATTATATTTAAAGAAATTAAATGATGAAGAATCTGCATAAATGTAGGTATGTTTCTCGCATTCTGATAAAACAACGGTACCTAGAGCTACGAAATTTTGAATATTGAACGTTTCCACCCGAATATGGGCATCTGGAAGCCTAATTTGAAATTTGGAATTTGCTTTATTATCGATTTCATATTTTGTAAAACTTCAAGGAATTTTTGATTAACAAACTCAAGGATACACGAACAAGTAAACGATATTTTATCCTAATCTTCTAGGCAACGTATTACCACATTAAAACTTAATCGTATTCATTTTTAGACTGGCGACATATATATAAAATAGTACATTTGGAAATAGTCCCGCGCATAAGCAACTACGCTTAGAAACAAACCTTTTTTTGAACCAACTATTAATGCAATACATTACTTCCAAAACGCATTAACGTCTTCTTTCATTTTAACCTGTCAATCTGAAGTTTAGATGGAATAGTATTATTTATTTTATATCACATTCAGAAGACAGAAATAATCAATGAATCTTGAATTGAAAGCAGCAATGCATTTCTAAAAGTGGTAGTTTCTTTTTTAAAGCAAGAAAAGAAGAACAAATTGTATTCGTAAGGGATAATTTTTTTTTCAATATATGTATCTGTTAACTTCTGATTTATCTGATAAGTGAAGATCCTTTGCGAAGTACAGAGTTTACATCTTCAGTAAATCCTTTATAATTATTATTATCATATTATATAATGATATGACTTTGGGATTAATTCATTCTAGTGTGTATGCAAAGCCGATAAAAGCGTAATAGCATTCCATTGGATAAATAAAATGAAAAACAAATATTCGGTACTTCTGTGTACAAGTGAATTATAAACACCTTTTCCAGTTTTCAGAAAACATATAGAGAATAGTGAGTGACGGAGTGCACCGCTATCATGCCATTTTACAAAGTCTATCAAGTTCCAAACTTTAAGTGCCAGGTTCTTGTATTAACACAAAGTAATGATAATCTGTGCCACCTTCCTCTCCGCATTCGCAGAAAGAAGTATCCCTAAGTCTGAATATTAAGGTATACAGGGAATGGTCCATGACCCGTCAAGAATTGTGTTATGGTAGCACGGTGGGTCTTGATTTCCATGTTAACGTTTGGCAATAAGCGAAATGTCCTTCGTCCTACCTCTGTCTCTGACCATCTACTTTGCCAATTTTGTAGCAAGCTTGCTAAAGTTGTTCGTTTAAAGTGAGACCAAGAAAGTTTAGTTGAATATTCTATAATTCTGTGCCATCCTGACTGCTTGACCAGAAGGTCAGCAGCTTCATTGCCTTGAATCCCTGTATGAGCGAGAACTTATTTTAGAGTAAGTCTTTGTGAGATAGGCATTTCCAGAAGCTGTTTTTGAATTCGGTATACCAAAGGACTCCGGCTGTTTTGACCTGCGATAGCTACCAGGCTTGACGCCTAATCGCTGAGTATGGAGCATTACTGCTGCTGATATGTGTTAGCATACCTAATTGCAGCACTGATAGCTAAACGTTCTGCTTAGTATGATCCAAACGGAGGTGGAAAACGAAGTATACCGAGTTGTTCAATCCTAGTTCCTCTTTCACTCAAATGTTACAATACCATTTTCCAATCTACAGAAAGAGCTGCCCGTTCTGTTCTCCGTCTTGAAGCCATCTGTAAAAAGGTTATCCATAGCAATGCCATGCCTTGAAAATTGACAAACAAAGAAAGGAAAGTACCTAGAAGCAAATGCCGGCAAGTGATACCATCACTCGAAACATAAGATCTTTAATTTTGCCTGAAGCACCCTGATTCTCACGGTATTGAAATTCATCTAATCATAAGATTTATTACTGTTCTTTTAAATTTAATCACAGTATTATTAATTAACAATAAGAGTAATCAAAAACCTACGCTTTAAACGTAGGCATTGATAATTAATATATTTATTTCACCATAAATATGAATATGAATATAAATATGAATGACATGAAAATATATAAATAAAATATGAATTTAATAGATTTGACTTAAATTAAATTTAACTTAAATCCAATGCACATTTTTTATAAAAAACTTCAGTTTTGTTATAATTAATATAAAATTATCTTCACGGTACTACATTATGTACGTTTTATACAGAATACTTATTTTTAAAACTTTTTGTATACTTTTAAATTTTAAATTTAAATTTCTCTTAAAAATTTTCGTGGTAACATCTACTTAGAGCTGTTAGAATATAACATTAAGGCTTCGGAGTGCAGTCCCTCTCGTCCTCTCAACGTTAGACACGACTTTAATTCTCTTTGCTTTACTAGCTTCTTTGCTTCGAGTGCTCCACTAATTCTCGTTTGGGACAGTTATCGTCAGTCTCCTGCATATAATACCTTTGATTTATCTTTCAGTTTATAATACTACATTTCTTATCTGCTTAACAAATTTATAACAAACTTAGAGATTTAATAATTGTTATTATGATTGATGTCACGAAAAAACATACTTATTCACTTTCGATTCTAAATGTTCTTTCCTGTCATCGCAGAAAACTTTTCAGATTCTACGAACTGCGAAGTTTTTTCATACTTAAATCTTAATTACTACAAAGAAAAATAATTTTATGTCTTTTAATATCTGGCATAAAAAATAAGCAATTAACAATCAACTACTTTTCGTCTTGAACTAGCATTTTCTTATTATAGATAAGTAAACATCTATAGATGTGCAAATGTAAAATGTAGTCAGCAGATTACCTCTTGTTTGATTCAGCTACTTTAGAATGTAAAAACAATATGTAGGTATTACTTTTTTACTGAATGCGATGTTTATTTATAGTAATTCCATATCAAAAGCCTCGAACATCACCTTTCAAAGTTAATACGTAAAACGTTCAACGTTAATCCATACTAATGAAAACATTTTTACAGCCAGAGATACATTTTAGAGATTGCGCGATTTGCTTATATATGTTCAGCGATACTAAGTAATCAAGGATATTATGTATAATTTTCTATTTACCTTAATAGCGAAAAAAATCAAAAATTAAGTGAGCTTAATTACTGGTGAATTTTTAGTACTTAAAAAATAACCAGTTTATTAGTTAATGCAATAACACAGTTCCATTTTTTCTGTCTTATAATGGCATAAGATAATACCATTATAATTTAGCCAGACATCGATTTATTTTCTGGCATCATAACCAGTACGTTAATAAAACAAACTCGTTTTTCCCCTTTTTTAGGCTACAATAGCAATTGCATTAGAAATTTTATGAGGAAACTCGCGTTGGGGAATAAATGATAGACAGTGAGTTTGCGTGTTTGTTTCAAATATAATATTATTTTGTTTCTCTAAAGAACAAAACAGTCGTCTTATTTGTATGAAGAATAAAATAATCGATGCTATTAATCGATACCCAGTGTATACGAATAAAAGTAAAGCAATGTTAAGTAAATTTTCACACTATTGCTTTACTATCTTTCTAAAGTTAACTTAAGTAGAAAAATGCCGCTGTAGAAATTCGAGTAATAAACAGCTGAGGTAATTTTTAGAAATAACGATTTGGGAATAATTTGAGAATATGTGTAAGAGATTATTGAATTCCACCATGCATATTTTTATTTTGTAAGTGGGTAGTACATCTGGCTCCCAACGGCGAGATCCGTGGTCCGAAATGCATTGATCGAACAGTTAGCATTTTGAAATTTAGAGCTTCAAAAACTTTCTAATCTCTACAAAGTTAAAATCTGTATTGGAAAAGTAGAGTAAGATGAAAAAACGTGTTCTGTTCTTTAAAAAATTACAAAAATTGTCTTCAGCGTCTTTAACTATTATTTCCCATTTTCTACCACTTCAGGCGTGAGTTTCCTAACTATACCACTAACAAAAATTTGAAATTTGGTTACATCATTAATTTATCCCTAATCATGATTCAATGGAACTCCAAAGGAAAACATGGAAATCGCTTGAAAGTTGTTGGTCGTAGTCGTTTCAGTAAGTTATTCACAGAGCAAGTTTTATAATTTATTATACATAATATAGTATTGCGAAGCTTATTAAAATCTATTGTTTCTCAAGAATTTAAAATATTAAATTATCCAAGATTTTAGTAATTAATTCTTATTATTCTTTCAGAACCAACAAAGAACTATTTCAAATATGTGTTTAAAAATACTGATGTTTACGTTATAAGATGTTAAACAAACCACAGCAAAACTCATCTATTTTAAAGCAGCTTTTAAACTGTTTGGAAATAGTAGTTGACTGGTAGTGGATTCTTCTTCAAGGAATCAGGAGTAAAGCATAATCAACACACTTTTTTATATCTGAAAATAATATTTTTATTTTTAGCCTAAAGGGGCTTTGTCCCTGAAGGATTATTTTTTTCGGTTTGCGATTCTTCATCTCACTCTGAATGTCCATTTCACTTTCAAATTATTGCCCCCAAATATTATTGCCCTGTATTATATTTGAAGAAATTAAATAATTAAGAATCTGTATAAATGTATGTATGTTTCTCGCACTGTGATAAAACAATGGTACATAGAGCCATCAAATTTTGAATAACGTAATCCTCTTGTGAATATGGGCATCTGGAAGCCCAAATTTGAAATTTGGAATTTGTTTTATTATCGATTTCATATTTTGTAAAACGTTACTGAATTTTTTATTAACAAACTCAATGATTTTAAAGCGAGCAATGGGAACGTTGTACAGAAAAAACATTTTTATCTCCAGCACGCAAGGCTGTGTATCGGAAATTCCAAAGATATGCTCATTTTAAAATTATTTTCCGATATTGCGCTTGAACTGAATTTTATGGTTTAAGTACGAAGAACATGATATTTAATAAATAACATGAACGCACAAAATGTTAAACAAAACGCCCCTTTGGAAGTAATTTAAATTCTGAAACCTTTCAGATTTTATTTATTTCTTGCTTGTTTTTTATTTAAAAATTAATTGCACATACCAAATCGTACGCGATGAACATCATATTAGAATGCAAAAAGTGTATGTGCATTCTAATATGATGTTCATCACGTACTACAATCCTATCCTTCAAGAAAGTGGTTTCAAATACCTCAAAGTAAATCATTGAATTTTAGGAGAGTCTCCTTAAAAGGAATATAAACTATTCAAATTGTATTGTTTACCTCGTAAGGTTCCTTTAACGTATCCAATTACCTCTTACAGTTAAAGTACTTGTCACATGGTTATGACAAGCATAACAGAAAGAAAACACGGCCATAAACCCTTCTTCCGATAGATGAAAATTCGAGAACAGGATAATTCGAGAGAATTCTGGAGAAAATTTATCTTCTTCTCCTTTTTCAGAGCCACACATTCATTCACGAAGGTTTGATAAATTATCTTAACTTGCATTTTTGGAATCCGCATGCTCACATCTTTCAATAGCCCATCCTGATAAAATCGGGTTTTTTTATTTGTTAATAAGTATTACAGGCCGATAATTTCTACAGAGAGCTTCATATAAAGTTCTCGCAGCTTATCTTGAAACCTGTCGGAACACCTTCAGCAAACATGCGGTCATTTGTGCCTATAATGTTGATACATCATTCTTATGTAACATATCTTGAGCAATCATTCCCCTAAGAACGCCAAAAGTTAATGAATAATCTGGGCTTTAGACAAGAAATAAATGAGAGCTATAACTCATTACTAATTCGATTCGTCATAAAATGTAAATAATCCACTTTTTTACATTCATAAGAAACATGTAATTCCAGTTTTAGTATTTTCATGAGCAGTCTTAGTTTATATTTATTTATAAAGGCGAAGCATACAAGAATTCTCCGTCTAAAGGGAGGAATGCCTTTATGGTGGACGTTTTATGAGACATTGACTCCTGTTTTCTTTACTAACAGGGGAAAATACGAAAGCAGGAACTAGCCTGTTTGCTGGCATTAGAAACCGAATCGACCTGCCAGGGTTAAGACCTTCCATTTGAATCCAGTGAGCTCTGAATGAAATAATATTCATACTGGCAATCTGAAGCGTTACAAGTAGCGTTCATGTATTCATATAACTCTGCAACTGAATTAAACGTCCAGTAAAATGTAAAACAAAATATTTTCACAAAATACTGAATCTCTGGGATGAGGATGTGAAGTTTCTGAGCAACAGTTTCTGTGTCCGCTGACATTTATAACAGCATAAATAACACCAAACAATAGTAATTTGCATCACATTTATAGAATATTTCCATAACATCATGATTTAGTTTTGGGGAATTCATTTTATTTAATCCTTCGAAATGACAGACGCTTGGCACAAAAAGAAATTTGTCAAATTCTGCGCACAGTTTGTAGAGACATTAGGTTATTTCGAAACAGAAGACATGAAAAATGAGCAATGCCCTCGCTGGGACTCGAACCTCGGATCTCTCCAATACGCGCCGAGTGTGTTGATCATTACACCACCAAGGCATGCTAAGAAGGCGGGAGAAATACCTTATAAGTTTAAAGCAAAGATGATAACATTAGCGCTTATTCTAAAGAGTAATAGGACTTAAAGATTAATAGGATAATGCATTAATTCTCTTATAATCTTCTCTAATAATTATTCTAAAGAGTAATAGGATAATGCATCTAAATGATAATATAATTATTTCCATATCCCTTGCGCAGTGCGTTTTGGTTTCCTAATTTGTTTCGTGTGTTTTCTAATGCATCACCTATATTGCAGCGCATCTTAACATCATCCAAACTGTAAATATAAGCGTGTTTTGTACTACAAAATTCCATTATTTTCTAGTATTTAATTACGCCTGATTGAGTGAAAATATTAGGGACACCACTGAAGTGAAATATTCCACTTTTCTAAATGCCTGCTATGTGGGGTTTGGGTTTTGTTATCTGCTCACTTTTCCGTTTAAAAGATTCCGGGAAGTTCGTGTCAAGTGCGTGAAGTATTTAAGTTTAGTTTCTATAGTGCAACAGCTAAGTAAGTGACAAATGGTTGTTGATTGCTGAGATCACACAAGAGCGCCATTGCTTTAACGTATGATAAACAGACCTTCGACAAATGTCCCCCTTCGATTGCAACTTTTTGTGAGTTTAAAGTTTTTCAGAGTGCAGCATTTCTTTAATATCAATGCTTGAGCATATTTATAGGACTGACTATGTGCCGCCTTTGCATTTGTAAAATTACAAGGCGATGTCACCCTGGCGAATACTTGTCTGAAATGTAGAATATCTTGAAACACGGAAGCTGAGGATATAATGGATTTTATGTGTGCAAGAAACTTGAGAGAAGATAGGAAGCAAAACTGTTGTGAGTATTGTGGGTTTTCGCAAAATGGAGTGAAATGCGCCTCTGGCGACATTGAAATCACGCATCTTCCGACTGGCAAACCGACGTGCTACCTGTGGCAAAACGAAAGCACGTACGGTAGAAGGCGAAATTTCTACATACACTCCCCTACTTCAATGGCGAGAAGAAAAAGCAGAAAGAGACTTAGCTGGCAAAATGCAGGGAGTTAAGAATTATCCTTCATCACATTTTAGTCGGGCGGCAGCGTAGAACTTTTAGTTATTTCAAAGCCAAGAAGCATAAGAAATCAACTCATTATGAGTGTTTTGATATGACTCATCTCATTTGTCTGATAATAACATCAGAGCAAGCCCACGAATTTCGTGTTGATAAGGAGTACGAGAATGCGCCTGTAGGGCAAGAGCCTTGAGCACCATACAGCCTCAGTTCAGCTCCCAGGATTTTACGGAGAGCACCCCCGGGGTACGAGTCCGAGGGTATCACACCTCTTTTTCCCTACCTTCAACATATCGAGAGGATTTTCGGGTCGCCGTTTGTTTAGAGTACCCTCCATGTCGCATGGACACTATACATTTCAAACATCCATACATTTCAAACATTTTCCATCATTCCTCTCCGGGATTTGAATCCGGGCCCTTCGGTATCACAGTAGCCTTCCTAACCACTATACTGTCTTAGCTATGTCTTCTCCAGCATTCGAATTCTCCACTCCGAATTTTTCAACTGCTAGTAAATTCCTTCCAAAACTTCTTGGAATTTGCATTTTCACCTTGTCCTACTGCAAAAACAGTTTGAACGTAGATGTGCAAAACGGTCTAAGACAGCTGAGTCTAGGAAGACTGATGTGAAACACTGTGAGAGAATGCGTACATTGTGCATGGAAATAATTTTCCAACTACTAAATTTGTAAATTCCTGACCATTCCTATGTTAGTGCTGTATCCAATACTTTGTGAAATTTTTGCGATGTTTCCATGACTTTTGGAGAAGTCTCGGTAAAGAATTAAAATAATACTGCCCATGTGTTTTTACTCCAGTTCTCATATCCTTCAGAAGATAAAATATCTTGCTATTGCTTTAAACCACGCAAAGAACTCCCAATTTTTTAATAAAAATATTCACGTCCATAACTTGAGAATGCATTTTTGAGAGCTTTAAATGTATCAAAAGAACGCGACAAAACGAGCAGATGAACTTACGCCTAATTACAGTATTTACCAATACTTTGGCAAGTAAAAGGAAGTATTAGTTTTGCTTTACCCTTCCATCAAATGTACAGCATCCTCTTCTAATCATTACTTGAACACGTCTCTCCCCTCAAGGCGTTACTTAATTTTATTACATCGTGTGACAGAGGACAGCGTTAAGATGCGCTAATCGATTAACTGGTAATCCATCACAGCTTACTCGAAGCAAACCTACTCCCAAGACAAAAGACTTTGTTTCACCAGGCGGTGTTGAAGTTCAGTATTTTTTCGCTTTCCCACGAGTGCTGGTGAAGGCACTTAGCTAGTCGAGAGCGAAAAACTAAAAGACGTCACAGCTCGTGTTTATAGAATAGGGATTAATGGATGAACGTGGCTGTCTCTGGGGGAAACGAACTCTTCTTTCTGTTTCTGGAACAGAATGAGAATAGGAAATAGAAATCCTGAATATTTGCTGTTTTGTGGCAGGAGAATGAGTGAGAATTTAAGTGGACGTTTTGCTGTAGTAACTGAAGAGTTGTTGTAAGAACTAGAGAAGAATTCTAAATTTTCTCGATGCGGAATCTGAATTCGAATTTTAAAAAGGTTCTCGAGGCTTTCGTGCACTTTGCATTCTGAATCTTCCCAATTTTTTTCTCGAATGCACGATTAATAATAGAAAAGGAAAAAATAAAAATGTTTGATAAATATTAAAAATTTTTAGTTAAAGCCAAATTTCGTAACTTCATTTAAAATATTGAAACATAAATTTTAAAATACATCTAAATTCGTTAAAAACTTAAAGGAAATTTAGTTAAATGAAGACATTGTTAAAAATCTTGAATTCTGGAGATCATTTTCCCAAAATAATTTAACAAAAAAATTTGAGTAACACTTCAAATATTTTATATTCTTTTGAAATCTTTTGAAATCCTGGCAAATGCAAAAGGAAGAGAGTCTCAAACATTAACAGAGATGAGCGTTAAACATATAACATTAAATTCTCTCCAGATAATTGACAATATTTCGGGAGGCGATATTAATAATCCATGTACACTCCTTAGACAGTTCTACATCTCCCGTTCTATTGGGCCGATTGACGAAATTCAACTTGCGTTTTTCCCGTCTTGAAAGCGCGACTTAGGATATGTATGAGATATATATATAGCATTGTTTTAATATAGGAATTTTGACACAAAATCGGACTTTTCCTGAAATAACGTACCCATTTTTTCCATATTTCGATTCTACGACTTAAATTATGCCAAACTGATAAATTTTGTAAAAATCGCACGGGTTAGCAAAATTATCTCTCAAAATTTTAGCTCCTCAATGTTAATTGACTTTGGTATATATTTACTAATCTATTTAATTAATTTGGATCGCGAAGGAACCAATGGTATTTCGCTGAACAACCGGGCCTGTCACTTCCGAGTAAAAAGATTTAGGCCTATCCAAACGGCCATGGTCAGATTCAGAAGTGGGCATCCTCGATGCATGAAATTCAAAGAGGGAGAAAAGATCTTCCTCTCGTGCCTGTTTCCTCCCTGCCTCTTCCGCTCGCCTACTGGATTGTATAGGCGTCTCCCTCAGACAGCTGTCGGCTGAGCAGAACGAAGTCAGCGAATTGCTTGTGCGGCAAGGTCTCTTGGACTTGGTGTAGTCTTTCCTGTCCCAAGGGGATTTTAAACAACAAACATATATTTATTAATCTCTCTTTTTTATTAAACTAATTTGATCCTTCCTTTCATATTTCAAAATTTAGGTTCATTCCAAATAAAATTCGCCCATTTTTTATGATTTATTATTAAAATTTGTATTTTAAATAATTTTTATAAATTTTTCGAAAAAATTGTTGAATTATAAGCTATAAAATGTTTACTATCATCTTAAATTTGATGTATTTCTAAGCATACCAGCAAAGAAATTAGAATATGTTAGTCAAAATTTCAGAAAATAGACGTGAATTTATATATTGGCGAGTTTTGAAAATTGGAATATTTGTTGAAAGCAAATAATAACATCAAATGTGGTTAGGCACTTTGGTTAAAATTAATTGAAAGTAGGAATGATGCGACTTTTTTCCGCTCCTGCATAATGTCAAAAGGGAAAGGAAGATAGGATGCCATATATTAAAATATTCCCTAAGTAAATTATTCTTGGTGCAAACTGATAAAAATGCGCCAAGATAAATTTTTGAATTCCTCTGTAAATTTCGCACCAAATTTTACACAATTTAATATTTAGGCATAATTTGAGTCATAGAATCGAAATACGGAAAACGCTTGGTATGTTATTTCAGGAAATGTTCGATTTTGTGTCAAAGTACCTATATTAAATACCTATATATCAATGTTATCTATAAATCTAATGCATATTCTAAGTCGCGCTTTCGAGACATGAAAAAGGCAGTTTGAATTTCGGCATTCGGTCCAATAGAACGGGAGATATAGAAGTGAATTCATATTACAAAAACATGAACGCTTCTGGCAGATATCAATAAAACTAATTTTTCTAAAGTTTCGATTTAAAAGTTTTGAATGTTCTTTTTCTTAATACGATCTGTAAGAAGTTCTCTAAAATTATTTACATAGTAAATAAAAATGATAATTTCTCCGTCTGTAGTAGAGATTTCTTTCGCTGCTTGGAGTATGAATTTATTCGTGTTATGCTTTTTCAAATAACTGATTTGAGGAAAAAGTAAAGAGCTATGAAAAACGAGCGTTTTGTAATAACATTTATATTGCATTCATTTCTAAATTTTCACTAAATGAATATTTTAAACACTTTAGTCGAGTTAATAAAAGATTTTTGCATACTTTTTTTGAAATGTGATGTAAATGGAAAGTGGAGTTCTATTAATTTCAGCTCCATGAATTTTATTTCGATGTTGATTTCTTGTAATGTTTTGATTTAACAACTTGATGTTGGATCCCACTGAACCTGATTTGCAAGATTTCAACCGAAAATCCTTTTCCTCCGTGTAGTTCGAAGCTCTCAGGTTGTACAAAAAGATTAATTCTTTCTTTAGTTGTCAACATGATTCATTTAAATGCAAGAAACAAATAATCCGTCAACATTTTTATAAAATGGTTTGAGATTTTGAACACCTTGCATTTACCATTGTCAGTGAAGATATTGAAGCATCCTTTGCACGTTTCGTAAAGTACAGTTTTAATTAGCCTCTAGTTACTGTGTTCAGATTTGTATAGTTTGAAGATGATTTTAAACCAAATCAATGTCTGCAGTCAAATTCATCTGTGTTTGTAAGCTTTCTCCCGATAGAACATGTTATAATTGACTTATTTTGCTTCAGGAACTGGAAAACTCATGACATACTAACATCTCTGATAAAGTTACTGACATAGGATATTAGAGTATGTGTTTGGGAGTTAGAAGGTTGTTGTTAGTAGTTGTTTGCTTGCCTTGATGTTAATAACTTATTTTAGATAAAGCATTTTCCTGCTCTTTCCAATTTAGAATAAATAAAATAGGAAAAGTAAAAGTCAAGCAAAAAATAGGAAATATAACAGAAGAAAGTATTAAATAAACGAAATTAAACTCACAAAAAGATAGAATACGGTTAGTATTTTAAAGCGTAAACAGACAGTAAAAAGAAACTACAACTTACAGAAGAAATAAAACTAACGTTTCCTTTTCAAAGTGCGTCTGCTGCACTTATATACTATTTTGGAGAAGATTATTGTTTTTAAAAGAATAACAAATACTCCCCGAAAAATATTTTTGCGTCATTATTTCAATAAATAAAGGAACATCGTTAAAAATGAAAATTTATTAAAAGCGTCAGAATAATGCGTTTCAATATTACAAAATTCAAAGAAATTTGAATAGAATGTATTCACAATAAATTTGTTTTAACAAATCTAGAAAATTCCAAACTTAATAAGTTTTCAAAATTAAATTGTTTCTTTAATTTCTTAAAATTTTACTGGCACCTTTACAAAAAAAGTATCTTTTTAATATTAACGTAATAAAACTATCCGAGATGGAATTTCAAAATACACTGTGTGCAGCGAAAGTGAAAAACAATTTTTTTTTTCATTTTCCAGCATGATTTTATAATTAATCTCATCTGACAGAAAACCTCATCATAGGAGAGTTTAGAGGAAAACTGGTGCACAAGGAAGCGAATATGTTTTCTTACAAATTCCATTCTGTTTTAATAATTCAACCGGAAAATTCTACTTTAAATCTCCATATTTTTTGCCGCAATTTTAGATTTTAATTATTGCTATTCTGTCTCATGTTTTTATTTTACTTTTAATTCTATAGCATTTTTTATTTTCTACCTGACAGTGGAGAAGGATGTTCTTGTGGTTATAAAATCAGTTCATAGGTTTGATAAAAATGCCATGTTGTCAACACTTTTTGAGCTAACGTAGCAAGAGAATAATTCAAAAGTCGCAAAATGTAGCACTTAACATCGGAGAAAATGTGATTTTTTGTGACATCACAAGTTCGTAATCACATATGACCTCTGACGTCATGCCACAGTCCCCGAAGCTTCCGTAGATTACTAATTATAATTCAATTCTTGATCATCATATTAGGTACATTATATATTAGTTTCATATAATAGATTGTATATTTCTGTATTATTAGTTTTGAGGAAAATCTCAATAGCAGATTGCTATTGAGATTGGTATTGCAGATTGCCAGTGTTTAAATCTCCGCTTCTTCTTTTAATTAGTTCTTAGTTCACTTCGATTTTTTAGCCCAAAGATGTTAGCCCGGAAGGGCTATTAATTTCGTTTTGGCATTTTGCGTTGATTCCCTTTTCAAATTGTTGTCGCCAAATATTACAGCTTTGTATTACATTTAAAGAAATTATATAATGAAGAACTTGCATAAATGTATGTATGTTTCTCGCAATGTGATAAAACAACGGTACCTAGAGTCCTCCAATTTTGAATAAGGTACGTTTCTATCCGAATATCGGCATCTGGAAGCCCAAATTTGAAATTTGTTTTATTATCTATTTCATATTTTGTCAGACATTAAGAAATGTTTAATTAACAAACTCAACAATGTCAAAGCGAGGAATGGCAACACTGTAAGAAAAAAAAACATTTTTATCTCCAGCGCGCGAGACTGTGTATCTCAAATTCTAAAGAAATGCTTATTTTAAAATTATTTTGCGATATAAATTTGAATTGAATTTTATGGTTTAAGTGCAAAGAATATGACATTTGATAAACAAAGGTAACACACAAAACGTTAAAAAAACTCCCCTTTGGGCGTCATGTAAATTCTGAAAGCTTTTAGATTTTTATTTTATTTTGTTTGTTTGTTTAGGCGTTTTCTCACTTTTCAATTGTTAACATAGTTTTACTGATTTTTTTAAGTTGGCGGTTATTTTTTTTTCATTGTTTCTTGCTTTACTTTAATTGCTAACGCTTTTCAGCTAATATTCCATTCTGACTGCTGAATTTACTTCACTTTATGAGATTCTAATTGCTTTGCTTTCATTTTTAAATCATTCGAATTATTTCTTTCATAGCAATATTAAAATCAGGAGAATGTATTTGAAATATAAGGCGCGCGGGACAAAAACCGATATGTGATCACTTTAGAATTGTGGGGGAGGGATTCATTTAAAGCAAAACGTATAGAGCAATAAAATCGCAAAAAGCAAGAACAAGACCAAATATATATATGCATATCTATATTATCCTCTTTTTAAAGTGGTATAGGTTATTTAAGCTGAAATTATTAACATGAGAAAGAAAAAAATCACTGATGTATAGTCTAAATAAATAATAATATGTATCCTTACAACTTTATATTATGTGGAGTAAAAAATTTAAAGAATGATACCTTGCAATTTTGTAGATAATAATGTAGCAATTTCAGTTATGAGCAAACATTTAAGTCTTAGTTTCTAAACGTTTGACTCTGTTTTGTTCACACTGTACATATCAATTATTCTAAAACTTTTTCATTTAAAAGCTACATTAGAATAAACACAGTGAACTAAACCCAACACAACCAGACATAAAATTTACGCTTTGTAAAGAAGTATTGTATTTTATTAAGTCAGTTTTTATGTGCCCTCAGATCACATTTACATAACATGTAGTAAGTTTTCGTCTTACTTGTTTTCAGTCTTTCTGGACAATTCTGAAACGCAGGTATTTTAAGCCAATTCTCAAACATGTGAATTTCATTTTATGTAACACAGCGTAAAATCCGTCCTAAACATTGGAGTCCTACGCATAGATCACCAAAATATTAAAGCAAAGTAACCAATGAAACACATAAAAATATCAGCTATTAGTGCTGGTTATAACTGTGGTACTGCTAGTTGTTTAAAAATCAATAAATTATTACTTTTAATTATAAATGAAAATTATTTAAATATTACACTAACATATACGAATTTTAATTAAGTATTAAAAAGTAACACAAAAATGATGGAGTAGCAAAAAATTCGCAGAATCGCATAGACGAAACTTTTAATAGTACAGATTTGTTAAAACCGGAAATGCATGATCTGACAGCATTGGAAAATGTACCCTCATTGTAATAAACATTTCCATTACTTTTACAATGAGCACTAGGAGTATGTATGTTAATTTCATCATATGTTTGGTGTGTTTAAAATAACCCATCATTTATTCTCTTATATACGTCATTTTTAACTACAAACGCATTAGAAAAACAAAACCATGAACTTTTAAGAGACTTTGAGCGCAAAGATCCTAAACGTCTACTTATATATTGCCAGGTACCTCCTAAAAAAGAACATTTTGAATTACACAGTTTTAGCAAATCTACTAAAATATAAAAAATAACTTTTAGCTAATATTCTTTGTCTATGTAACTAATAAAAAAATATTTAGGCTGCAAACTTCGGCGAATTTTAAGTTAAAATTGTCAAAGGAAAAGTCAATAGTTTTATGTAACATATTTTTATGTTATTACTTCGATTGCTTCTTTTAATATCTTAATATACAAAATATGCTTACATATGTGTACGTATGTATGTACGAAATACATACGTAAGTACATCCTTACAAACGTCAGTCTTATGGTAGACGAAAAATCATTTTTGAATCCATTTTAAATCCATTTTACGATCCGTTTGGGAAAAAAAAGTCCTTTATTCTATCTGTACATATAGACGTCAAGGAAAAAAGTCGTCTATATCTATTCGGAACGGTCAAAATGGATATTTTCGTTGAAATATGACACCCGAAATTTTTTATGATTACAATACTTCCTTTACATTATAAGGTATTTTCTCCCCCCCCCCATTCCGCATTCGTTCGTGGTGTGACTCTGGAAGTATGTTCGTTGCCTATTCAGGAGGTCCGAGTTCGAATCCGGCGAGGGCAAAGCAGGTTTCTTCAGCTTCCTGATATCGAAAGAATTCTAAATGGCTCCACATCTTCATACTAGGGAATAAAAAGAAAAATCATTAACTCGTCCACAGACAGTCAGTGTTATCCCGTTAACTACTTTCCCACTAAAATTGTTCAAAAAAAGTATCAGTTGATAAGCTAGATTTAAAGCTAACAACCAAATGGCAAGTGAAAGATCAGTTGTTCGAATCTCAGCAAAAAACGGTTGATGGTTCATGTTTTCTGCTAAGAAAAACGAAATAATTGATACATCAATTAAAGATCTACAGAGGTGTGAAACAAGACCAGTCTATTAAATCCAAATGAAAACAGACTATTGTCCGTCACATTTTACTTCTTTTAGGTTAGGTTTTCCAAAGCATAAACACGAAAACTTAACTGTGCCCTCTCCGAGATTCGACCCACGGATACTTACTTTGCCAGCTGATACTAGAAAGCACTCAGATGAATACAGTCAAAAATCAAACAAACCATTGCGTATTTTTGCCGCAAAGGATCCCATAACAACTCAAAAGCATAAAGTTCCCAATTTAATTTTAATATAACCAAATAAACGTAATTTCATTAATTTAACACAAACTTTTATTTACGCAACTTCCCTTGTTATTTTTTACAAAAAGAGTAGAATAATACTATTTAAACATAGCTTGGTTAAAGAAAAACACGTCTCTATAGAACATGCAGATTTTGTTTGTAATATTTGGTATCATGAAATGCAATAACGTTTTGCTTGCTAAATAATATAGTACTGCTTCATTAACATTTGAAGTTCCATTTTATTTATGAAATCAAAAGGGCAAAATGGCAGCTGTCAAAGATGTTGTTATTGGCTACATTTCAATCCCAATAATGCCTTAGGCCTTGAAAACAAAGCAAAACTGTTTCATTCTTCTTCTAACACGATTTTCCACTTTTCTTTGCCTCGAAGCTTTGGGAGAGTTGCTTCTCTTCCTTACTGTCCAATGGCATTTTTTGATCAAGGAGAAAATAAATTTTCTAGTAGTATTGTTGTAGATATATGTTCTTTCATTTCTTTGGCTTTTCGAGTTGTTTGATGCCAAAAGTATTAATCTTCTAACTAAAATTTACACAAAATATCCATCGCTTTGATGATTATGTATATGTCTACATATAGTTTGACTTTACTGGTAAAGCATTGCAATATATTTAAAATTTTCAGTTGCGAACACTTTTACATGAAGTTCATCTACAACTTTCATTAAAAAATAAATAATTTTTCAAGTTACAAAATTATATTTACTGCGAAAAGAACCATTACAGTAGCCGCTGAATGTACGGAATTTATCAGCAATAAATTCAACAAGGGCTTAACCGAACGATGGCAGACCTTTATGCTTCAGTTTATCATTAATTGATTTCATATTCATTTATTAAAAAATACTGTAATGCATTTGCGTGACATAGTATGTCACGACGACTACTTTTTATAAATGATCTTTACGAAATTAACTAATATTTCATTGAGAACAAAATAACATTAATATGAAATACTATTTATCTAAGGCGACCACCTTCAGAAATGATGAAACATGAAATCTAGAATCATAGAAGCTTCATTATATTGAATCCCGTCATAGCGGCCTTCGCTGAATATAACCGCCATTTTTTAAAAACATAAATAACTTACGGTAAGACACATCATAAACTGACTATATTTAATAACATTCACAGAAGAATCTTTCAGAATCGTGCGGGTGGTCGTATTAGGGTGATTTCAGTTTGCAAAAAATGAATTATAAATAAAATAATTTCTGATATATATATAACTAGCTGCTGCGCGGCCAGCCTTCGTCTGGCTTTTAAGTGTACCAGAAAAAAATTCAGTTAAAAATGCATTACATATAAAAAGCATACAACGAAATAAGAAATATCCCTTAATACAAATATTAATTATCCTAATAAATAAATCAACCAACTTCCTGCTGCCTTCTCTAAACAAACGTCCAGTATTCAAGAGAAACATTAAATTTAAAAACTGCACAGAATTATCGCCTTTTTAACAGCTAAATTAATTTCCTACATGATGTTGAGTCTAAATAAATAAGTCTGAAACTGAAGACAAGTACTGGATCCTCGTGCTCATGCAAACAGTATCAGCTTTATCTCCCAGTCAGTTTCTTCGTTTTTATGTCGTTAACCCAAAATAAGATTATGAAATCAATCTCAACTATAATAATTATCTAAAGGTTGTAATCTCTGTAATCTGAATTATGGTGAATTATTAGGAGAATAATTACTATAGCAAATTCAACTAAGGAAGTCTGAGGCCCTAGGTATAACATTCTCTCGAGAGCCTCTAACACTTCCCTGCCTTATTTTGATGATTAAAAACCCTGTTATAAATAATTACACGATGAAATGGGGTATTTCTGAAAGTGAAGGTCCTAGGCCTCGCACTTGTGATGTCAGAAATCAGGTCTTACATAAAGCCATTGACGAAAGTGAACGCGCTGAAAGCGTGACGTGCATATCAATGTTACCATGTGTGTCATACGTTCAACATCACAAACGCTACAGTTTGTAACATCACAAACGCTTGTTTGTACAACCTGTTGGCTACAAACTTGGCTTTTATTCGCTAAAACATTCCAATTTAAGTGATTTAAAGATGTTTAGAAAGTGATAGCTCGGAATGAGTCGCTGCACAATTAGTGACTTCCAAATTCAAACAAATAAATGGGGCATAATTTTAATTTTTCTCATTTTATCCTAACACTATCATTAAGAGCGTCATCTACCGGTAAACACTTGAACTAAAGTGCATCTTTATACGGAAAAAATCCGCTTTTGCCTTAAATGCAAACCGCACTTTGATACGGCAATTTATTTATATAATCATTTAGACTATATCGAAATTAATGGCAAGCCCTGTAGTTTATGCTCAAGCACATTATGTGTTTCATTCTCCGCCTTTCTGGGTGTACAAATAATGATGTAACATTAATAGCTTATCACACGCATCATATCGAGATCACGATTATATGCATTTAGAAATAATGGAAAACATAACGCGCAAAGTAATTGTTCACATTATTTTGGATAACATGTTTTTCCACGCATGTCCCCTCCCGAAAAAAAACGGAGGATAAATTCTACCTATTCTTCCCCTTTCGCAGAATGTGTTGTTAATCTTTGCGTGTTAATGGAAGATTGAAAGTTAAGCGAAGATTCCTATATTTTTCAAATACAAATAACAGTCCTTAAATGCAAACAGCATAAATAATAAAAAAAAACACCAAAATAAAGCTAGAGAAAACAAAGAAACATATCCATCTTTCCATCAAGAGACATTACGTGGAATACATAGGAAATAATTTTGTTACCAGTAGAACGGATAATATATTAATAAAAACAATTCGTTTCGTATTTTATTGAACATATATTTTATTTAGAGTATTTTTAACTTAAAAAAACGTATTAAATTGCAAAGATCTGTGAACTAATTTTCAAGTCTATTACGAAAAGTGTAATCAATGCCCAGCTCTTTTTGATCACAAAAATCTTACGCATGATTGACCTATTCCTTTCTACAGTGTATATAAGTTAAATACATTTTTGATATTTGATTGTTGACTACCATCAAAACTTTTAGATATCAATGAATTAACTAAAAATTCTAAAGTTCCAAAAATCTACTGCTTGGAGATTCCTACCAAATGTATACAAAATTGAGAATTATTAGGCAGAAATGTTATAGATAAATTAAAAATCGATTATTCCTTTATGTTAAAATTCCTGTTCAATTTTATTAAACACAACCTTCTAAGTTATAAATCATCATATTTATTTCCAAGAAAGATAAAAATTACTTCCCAGCACATTCATGTAAAAGAAAACTACATTAGCATTTATAAATATCAAACTTTTAATTGAATTTTTATATTAAATTACTTTTAAAATACATCTCTTTTTAAACTTTTATCCCATTTATAATAATTAATGACAAAACTATGGAAATAATTAAGCCATTAAATTTAGTAAAGCTGAAAGGAATGCTATGTTTATAGTAATAATTCTAGGATGCAGCGAGTTTAAGGGCGCTAATGAATTATTGAAAAAAAATACTATTAAAATGCTCAGTTTCTCAGCTAGCTAAAATATTTTATGTTCTTATTCACCCGAGACCAAATTTTCATCAGTATTTAACGTCGGTAAGACTAAGAAAAATGCACTCCTCTTATGTCGTTAAAACTCCTTTAGTTGAGCATTTAATATTTTCTTTCTTTATATAAGCACTTAATCACATTTTTATGATGCAAGAACAACGCAGTTCATTATATTCCTTAAAAATTCAGCAGAATTTCCCTTTACTCGTAAGTAAATCTCTAAGCATAATAATGTAACAATAAGAAAAGATAAGTATTTTTGGCAAGTAGATGTGGTACAAAAACTCATATTGTCTCCGATTTTAATTCTAAATCACAAATTTTTAGAATACTGAAGTCTCAAATCCTTCACATAATAAAAAGAAGAAGAAGAAGGAAAAGAATATTTCATTTAATGTTAGAAGTTTTTAATTAAAGCAAAATTTAAAGCCAGCATTGAATAGAAAGAAAATTCAGGAACTCAATTTTTAAAGTAGGTTTTTATTTATTAAGAAGATATAAATGAAATTTTGTAAGGAAGTACATAATTAAAATTCTCATGAAATTTTGTAAAGAAGTACTTGATTAAAATTCGTAAGTTTTTATTATTTCAATATAATTTCAAAAATACATTTGTAACCAGCTCAAATTTTTAAACACTTTTCCTTGGCTAAAGAGTTTCCTTGATTGCTTTAGTGGTACGGGAAAAGAGTGAAAGACACTTTGATCCGTCCGCCGGAGGATATTCCATCAAAATGTTGAGGAAACTGGGCAAAATCGTATCGTCACCCATAAGATTCCCAAAGCCCATGCCAACTATAGCCATAGTCCTTAGCTCCTCGACAGGATGAAATTTCTGAACTTACTTGTTACTTTCAGACAAATAACATAAAACACAACATTTTCTCTTTTTAAACCAAAACACCTTTTAGCAAGTGCACATAGTGGTGGACGAATATTTTAAAAGTAACCATCGATAAACACTAAACATGGAGCACTAAACCCTGTCCAAGATATTAAAAATGTGGCAATCAGGACGTTACAAGTTTATGTTAGCGATCTATGTCCGCCGAAGTCGCAACATTCGTGGTCTTGTTTAAATGAAATAGTCTACTAAATATCAGTAAAACTATTCTTTATTTCTTTTTTCTATAAGTTAATATTTTCTTTTTTTAAACCAAAGCAAATGCACAGTGGCGGACGAATACTTCAAGGGTAAGCATCGATAAACACTAAGCATGGAACTCTTAATTCTCTCTCAAAAATTAAGAATATGACAATCGGGCCGCTACAAGGTTATTAACAATCTATATGAAGTGAAACTGCACAATCGTGTTCTTCTTTTAATGAAAGCATCTATTGAACGTCAATAAAACTAAACTTTCCAAAGTTTGAATTTAAAACGGGTAACGGTTGTTAAGTTAAAATTCGTAAGATTCGAATGAAGGTAAACAAATAAAGATTCGAGTTTTCAAATCCGGAATCTCCTTAAGATTCTAGAGAAATGGAAAAAGAAATGTAGCCAGAAAAGGCAAAATGCGAAACGAAGTTTAGAAAAATAATGAGCTTTTAGATCGTAAGTCCTTCTCAAGTTGAATGCACCGTCGAGTTAAGTGGATATACGGTTTGGTTGTCTGTGTTGGGAATTTAGAAAGGTATAGTACAAAGAATTTGTTTTTTAAATGTCCACGTGATTATTTACAGTGAGTCACGAAACAAAAAGTACATTCTAAGATTTTTAAATTCTAGTAATCTTATAGGAATTTTCATCTTCAGTTTTGCGACATTAAAATTTCTGTCGAGTCGCGATGACTTGCACACATTTGTATCGCCTGTTCTGCAGTAACTCCGAGTTTTCTTTAGAAATATACAGTTTATATCCTGTAAGGATTATATTTCCAAAATTAGGTTGATATACATTAAATTGAAAACACATGGAAAGGACATGATACATCCAAGGCATTAAGTTAAATATGTTGCAATTTTTAACTATGTTTCCTAATTATTTTTTAATTAAGTTGCAAATATTCTTACAAAATATATAATTATTCAGTTAACAAAAAGTCCTATTTACTAACTTTGAAAAGAATACAAAACAATCTTTAATGTAATTACTGAAGGCAAATCATTTATAATGTATTTTGTCCCTTCTTTACGTGCCTTCGTGGTGTAATTGGAAGTATACTCGACGCGTATTCGGAAGGTTCGACGTTCGAATCCCGGAGAGGATGCTGTTGATTTCTTCAGTTTCCTGCCATCGAAAAATTTCTAAATGACTCTCGTGGCCCCCGAACTAAAAGGTGGTGGTCGATAATTAGTCACCACCAGGATTTGGAGACTAGGTCCCCTAATTCCCAGTCACCCTCTAAAAGGGGGAGTATATCAGGTATTTTCTCCTTCCTTTTCGCATGCTTTCGTGGTGTAATTGGAAGCATATTCGATATATATGTACAAAGTTCAATTCCCGGCGAGTGCATTGCACATTTTACACGTCTCTTGCTTCAAAAAAATCTAATGACTCTATAAATTTATTTTGTCTTCAGCATTTATAATCAGTTCCGCATTCAAGTATTCGAATTTTTAATTTTCTTCCTATGACATAAGCAATAACTCTTTACAAAAATATAGTTTCCCATTGAAGTCACTTGAAATTAATTATTATAATTGTAAACTAATATCCTCTTTAAAGTAACTGGTATCTAGATCAAAAACACTGAATGTAGCATCTTCACCCATACGGTTCCCATAAACTTCTTTATTATAATAAGATAATGAAAAAAAATTTTCAATACCGCTGAATAATATTTGATTTTCTAATACTTAATGAGTTTCGTGTTCAGTTAATTGGATTCATAAATCAGCATTTTTAAGAAAGGATAATTAGACATTATACAAAAATACACTCGAAATGCAATTCAAAAGTATTCTAGAGATATATTTTAATTGCCAATTAAGTTACAAGCTTTTGTAGTTAATGGTTGTCTAATAACGCAGTTCTTTTCTGCCTTTAAATTTCATACTTCTAATAAGTCATGATAATAATTAAGCAAATAAAAAGGATTTTTTTAAGAAATTATTTTCTTATGAGTTTGCGAGTATTGTTGAGAAGTGTATAAAATATCTCATCGAAAATTCCGCCAGTAACTAAATCAATTTTTCCAGTTTGTTCAAATTTGAAACTTTAAAAATTCATTTTAGCGAACTGCATTTAGTCTAAACAAATTTAAGTTGTATTTCAGACTTTTAAACTCAATTTCAAATCGAATATGGAGCTAAGTTATTAATAACTTTCAGAAAGATTTATTTAATTCTTCACCTTTGGTAAAATTTTAAGCCTTTTGATTAACTTTTCCTATTTAAATTGCTTTATGAATTTTTTACACATTCAATATGTCTTTTACAAATTCTTTGTTAATTTGGACTTCGAACATAAACCTGTTGAAATTTATGTTTATTAGAGTTTCAGTATTGAAACATAACAATTTACATGTTATTTCTTATTAAAAAATTTACTAAAATATAAATATAACAAATATTAAGGAATATTAGAAAACCATATTAAAGCAAATTAATATTGCTAGGATAGAATATTAAAAAACTTCTAAATGCCTGTCATCATATATCAAACGAGATTCTGTTCATAATATGTTAAAATTCTACGTGTAAAAAAATACAAAAATGATAATCTCAATATGAAAATTTTAATGCAAAATTGCGTAGAAAAATAAAATTCCGAAAAATGTTGTCTCTTTTTGTTAGTAAATAGCATTCCTGATAAATAGTTAACGCTTCGAATATCATAATAATTTTTCAGATCAAATAAAATAATTTCATTTGTTAGAGTTAAAAAAATCGAAGCTACAAAACGTTTTTAGTCATTTAGAAAAATAATACTTCAAGATGTGAGTATTACATTATTTTACACTGTTGCGCTTAACGCTTAAATTTATATAACCGTTAAAATATATTTTTCGTTCTGTTGCTTAAGGACATGTAAGTGTAAAACTTCAATAAAGTTGATTTATTTAATTTCTGTGATCAATGAATAGTACTGTAAAAACAATACATAAAAGCACGTAAATTTAAATGATTAAACTTACCGTTATCAGTATTCGAAAGTATAGGTTTCTTTAAAACTTCAGTGGCGGACCGATTTACGTTCATGTCAGCTGTCATTCTTTGAATAGTTTTATTTATTGTTTATTAAGTGGCAACAGTAGATTAGCGGCTCATAAAAATGCCACAGAGATTGCATGATAACAGACGATTTGCGCCAGTAAGCTAAATAATTTTATGAAAAGATTTTATGCAATTAAAATATTTTGCTCCTTCCATACATCTTTTACTTTGGCTCTTATGTAACGGAACAACTACCTCACACGTCTAAAGCGCTCGTCCGTTTTCTCGAGCAGTGGGCATGAAAACGTCGTCTGCCAGCTGAAGGGTTGGGTTGCCGGTTGTCAAAGCGACGCGCCAACGTTCGCCAAATGGTGAAATTTTAGGGAGTTGATTTTTAGATAGTGTTGCTTATTTGTTAATGAACGGACACTGTGCAGATGATTCGATGATATGATGTGATCATGTTAAAATATTTACCGCCTTTTAAGAATTCTTTTATTCAGTGTAATACATAGTAATTGAAGTAAGCGCTCGAAAACGTAGTTTGAAGAATTATCTTTGTTATGAATTTATTTCACATTTTAAATTTTCCTGTTATTAATCTGATTAAACTATAAAAAAGCAATTTTTTAAGATTTATTTTTATATCCAAAGGGGCAATTTGCCCAGAAAGATTATTAATTTCGTTTTGGCATTTTGCGTTGGTTCACTATAAATGTCGGTTCACTTTTCAAATTGTTGCCATCAACTATCAGAGCCTTGCATTATATTTAAAAAAATTGACTAATAAAGAATCTTCATAAATGCATGTATGTTTCTCGCACTGTGATAAAACAACGATACCTAGAGCCATCCAATTTTGAATAACGTACGTTTCCACCCGAATATAGGCATCTGGAAACACAAATTTGGAATTTAAAATTTGTTTTATTATCTATTTCACATTTTGTAAAACTTTAAAGAATTTTTGGTTAATAGTTTCAACGATTTCAAAGTGAGCAATAGCAATAGTGTACGGAAAAGAAAAAAAAATTGTATCGCAAACTCTAACGATATGCTCATTTTAAAATTATTTTGCAAAATTGCTGTTGAACTGAATTTTATGGTTTAAGGGTGAAGAACATGATATTTAATAAAAAAAAGGTAACCACAAAGCGTTAAAAAAACGCCCTTTTGGGCATAATGTAAAATCTGAAAGCTTTCAGATTTTCATATATTTTTATATTTTACTATAAATTTATTTTATATTTTAAATTTCCATGGAATTAATTTGATTCAACTAAAAAAATGCAATTTTTGTTCACATATAAAATATAGTTTGGCGTGTAAAATTTAATAAACCTTAAATATAATTTAAAATCATATGTTAGATTAAAAAAAATTCAAACAGTTTCAAACTTCAACAGATTCAAACTGTCCTCTGCATTACACAGCAAAAAATAAGACTTACACATCTTTCCTTTTAATTTTCTTTCGAATTTTTCATTTGAATGAATGGAGCAAATGCTGAAATAAAAATTAAAAGGCAAACCTCTTGATAAACAACATAATAAAGCAATCAAACTTATATCTAATCTTCTTCAAATCATTGTCTTAACATTTCAGATAAAACTAATTGTCTAAAACTTCAAAGAGCTTAAAACTGAAGAGTTTCAAAATTATTAGGTTCATATATGAACAAAATACACTGGTGTGCAAAAAGTAAGGACGAGACGGCTTTTTCAATATAACGTTGTACAAAAGCTTTCCAAATCAACAGATTTAATACCGTAAGATTCCCGATACGTAAGGACATGAGTAATGTAAGCAAGACTTACTAAAAGAAAAATCAGAAGGATAAAAAGAAGCTTTATTGAAAAAGTAGCATAGAGCGCAATGCGACTGAAGGCCGAAACATCCCTGTGATGGGTGTCCAGCAAGAAACATCCGGTCTTTAATACGGGATATGATCTCCCCTGACTGCTAGGCAGGTTTCACATCATTTGTGCATGCTGGATATGTGATTGTTAATGAGCTGTTGAGACACTGCTGCTCGTTCCTCTTGTAGCACCAATCGCAGTTTCGGAATCGTTACTCGCGATAAGTTACGTGCTGCCACGGGTCTCCCTAGTAAGTTCCGTACATGCTTGACGGGATTTAGATCCAGAGACCTTGCCGACCAATCCATGTGTTCAATATCTTCACTCTCCAACAGCTCTTCGACAGTAACTGTGCGATGAGGTGGAGCGTTGTCGTCCATGAAGAGGAACTGAGGACCCATAGCCCTTGTGAAAAGACGCATGTAAGGAAGAAGAACCTCGTTACAATAGCAGTCCCAGGTGACGAACCTCCTTGGGAGATATGAAGGTCGGTCCGGCTACCAAGCATTATGTCTGCTCGAACGAGAACTCCGCGACCTCCAAAACAGTCCCTTTTGATGATGTTGAAGGGGTTATTGCGTGTTCCCCGCTCTGTCCAGATGTGTATGTGTCTAGAATCGCAACTCAGACTAAATCTGCTCTCATCTGTAAAGAGTACTCGTCCCCATTCATTGTCTCTCCAATTCCGGTGTTCCCGGCACCACAGAGAACGCCTTCTCCGATGGGCAGGCGTTAGAGGTACACACCGTACAGGGCGTCGTGCAAACAGACCACCACCGTGCAGTCTTCTGGCCACGGTAAAACGCGATATCGGTCGTCCAGTCGCCTGTGTCGTGTGTCTAGCGATTTCTCCCGCTGTCTACCGCCTGTTTCTTCTGGCCTGTAAGGCAATATACCGGTCATCTGCGGGTGTGGTTCCTCGTGGACGACCACTACTAAACCCCCGGATAGCTGTTCCTGTAGTTTGAAATTGTCTCCAAAGTCGTAAAACGATGCTGTGAGCAATTCCGAACTCTGCAGCCCCATTTGTCACACTGCGGCCTTCCTCCAATTTCCCAATGATTTGACCTCGGGTAAAAGCATCCAGATGTTGTCTAACAGATTGATTATTCGCCATTTCTCGCTGAGGCAGCAACTCGGTGTGATTTTAACTGCTATACGGCGTGCAATCTCTTTGCCAGAAATACTGATCTTACACCGACAACATGCTTTATACTACGCAGACCCTCCTCCCATTACGTCTACCTGCATATCTGCGCATGTGCTACCGTACATCACCTTACTTAATCTCCTGATTGGTCTTTCTGTCCGCTCTGCCTCTTCGTTCAGCTGATATGCTAATTTTTCGACTTCGTCCTAATTTTTACACACCAGTGTATATAAGAATTTTTTTTTAATTTCATGATTAACGACAAACAAATTCTACTTCCTTAAATTATAAATTTATAAAACGGAAAACTATTAGCTTAAATATTTATCGCAAATTTCACTTGTTTGAAAACAAGCAGCAGGTAAATACCAGAACTTCAGAGAATTCCAGACAGTAGCCGGGTTGGATATTCGAAAATTCTGGATAATTATTTTTTTCCTTTCCTCTTCTCTCTCTTTCTCTTTCAGCCTAGCAAATTATGTACAGTGTTATTACTAATATTCCAACGGAATTTTTTGTCTTATATTTTGAAGTTACTGATCGCACTTAATACAGATAAAGCCAAAAAATGCTTTAAATGTTTAAACTCGCTAAATGTTAAAACAGTGAACTTTCTTATTTTCAAAATGGCTTGTTTACAGCCGAAAGCATTTTGTGTTTAGAACATGCAGAGTGTTTACCGTTGATTATGTTCTTTGAAGGTAGGGTGATACAGATTTCAGAATATTCTGCGGTGACTATCGACAGTTAAAAAACACCCGTTGCTAATTAAAGACAACTGGTGTCTTTATTAGGCAACCAATATTCTTGGGCCTCTCGATACTACTGTAGGCAACCAGTTTTCTCTAATTGTTTCTAGCAGAAGAACTGATAAAGTTAGAGATAATTTCGCACGAAACCCACAGAAGTCGAGAAAATATGTAAGCCACGAATTTTCTATATGCATTCAATCATTTGTAGAATTTTGCGATCACAAGGACTATACCTTTCTCAGATGTTACAACATTTAAAGTCAGATGATGATATCAATTGATAGGAATTTTGTAATCGCATGTAAGAAGCATTGCAAGGAGGTAATTCTGCCTACCATATTTTATTCAATGAAACAAAGCGACTTTTCATTTTTGAGGAATGGTAAATCACATCAAAATATAGGCACAAAAAGTCGTCGAATTCTCAAGCTCTCGTTCAATAAAAACGGAGTTATTCGAAACTAAGAGCCTTCCTTGA
>KK119055.1:278947-289274 GCA_000611955.2 Stegodyphus mimosarum | reverse complement strand
ATATATGGACTTTATAGGAAAAACCTGTGTTCGGTACGTCATTTATTCCCATGTTGAAATTAGATTTACTTCTTCAAACGATAAACGATTTAGAAAATTTCATATTCCTCTATGAACATGGCTTTACATCTTTGGCACAGTGAAGTAATTCGTTAACTAAATGATGAGCAGTAATGTCATGAGCTGCATCATCTAAGTTATCTTCTCCTTTCTGATCCCTCACTGCTATGTTGAGGGATCAAAAAGGAGATCATAACTTAACATCGTTTATATGCCACAAGATTTCCGGACATCACACCCAAAGCTTTTTCCTTAAAATCAATGCGCTTTTACTGCTAATAATAAAGGAGCTCTTGAATCACCTTTCAGCTGAATCTTTTTCTTGAATCATCATCAGCTGCTTTGGTGAATATCAACGAGAAAATATTACAGTGCAGGTGGGCAGACTTGGAATCTAAAATGGACGTATTCCGTGTGACAAAAGAATCACATATCCAACACACTGTGATAAAACAACGGTACTTAGAGCCAACAAATTTTTAATTACGTAATCCTCCACCGAATATGGGCATCTGGAAGCCTTTATTTGGAATTTGTTGAAATATAGATTTCGTATTTTGTAACACTTTAACGAAGTTTCGTGAACAAACTCGACGATTTCAAAGCGAGCAATGGCAACATTGTACGGGAAAAAGTACATTTTATCCCCACTTTAACGAAGTTTCGTGAACAAACTCGACGATTTCAAAGCAAGCAATGGCAACATTGTACGGAAAAAAGTACATTTATCCCCAGCACGCAGACTGTGTATCGGAAATTCTAAACATACGCTCGTTTTAAATTACTTTGTGATACTGCTGTTGAATTAATTTTGTGGTTTAAGTGCGAAGAACATGATACACTCTTTTGCAAAAAAATCGAAGCACCAAGAACTTTTGCTATCGTGACGAAATTTGGTATGCAAAAACATCTTGCTGGAACATGCAAATGATCAAAGTTTCAAGGTAAATGAACAAGAACTACCGTCATATCCTTCATTTCTAGTGCGCAATTCGCAAAGTATAAAACCAGTAACAGAGGCGGAAAAATTATCTTTTTTTGTTGCTGCCATTGTAATTCCGTAAAGAAGCAACTAAAGATGCCATTACGCCGATATCGAAGACCTTACAGACAACTAAACGACTTCGAATACGTGGTCGCATTGTAGGGTTGCATGAAGCTGGGTGCTCATATCGAGCAATAGACCGCCACCTGCAACGTGCAGACACTGCTGTGTAAAGATATTGGCAGCAATGGTTGCTACAAGGAAATTCCCGACGAAATGAAGGCTCTGGAAGGCCAAGGAGTACAAATCCGAGGCAAGACGGGATGATTGTTCGCCAGGCCCCAACCGCCCCAACAGTTTCATTGTCGACTATTCAACGAATTACAGCCACGTTTCTACTTCCCGTGGTGCCGTCTACCATCTCACGGGGCTTGTCTGAGTCGGGGATTCGCTTACAGAGGCCTTTAACCCCACAACATCGGCAGAGTCATATGGAGTGGTGTCACAGCCGATCATCGTGGCTGCCATCAGACTGGCATCGTATAGTGTTCAGCGATGAATCCCGCTTCACTGTTGAAGCAGATGACCATCGTGTTCGTGTCTGGAGAGGACAGGGCCAGCGGTTCCAATCAGCCTTTGTTTTCCAAAGGCATACAGCCATAACCCCTGACGTGATGATGTGGGGCGCTATTTCGTATGACAGCAGGTCATCTTTAGTCATCCTCTGTAAATCTTTAACAGCTCAATGATATGCTGATACCATCCTGCGGCCGGTTGCAGTACCCTTCCTGGCACGTCATCCTGGGGCCACTTTCCAACAAGATAATGCCAGGCCACATACCGCTTTCATATCTCTGGACTGTCTCTGTGTGGTTGATACTCTTCCTTGGCCAGCAAGGTCACCAGACCTTTCACTAATCGAGCATGTCTGGGACATGGTAGGCCGCCGGATTCGGGCACCACAAAATGTCGCCGATCTGGAGCGACAACTGATATATGCCTGGCAGAATGTGTCGCAGGATGACATTAGGAACCTCTACCACTCCTTGCCTCGACGAATTCAAGCATGCATTGCCGCCAGGGGCGGTTCGACCAACTACTAATTTGAACACTCAGTGGTGATTGTGAGCCGTGAACAGGTACTATGACCTTGATTTTTTAATCCTTTTATTATCTGGTATGAGCTATACACATGTTCAATTTCATCAAAAACAACCACTTCGTTCTCGGTGCTTCAATTTTTTTGCAAAAGAGTGTATTCAATAAATAAAAGTAACACACTAAACATTAAAAAAAGTCCCTATGGGCGTAATGTGAAATCTGAAAGGTAATGACTAAAATCTGTAAGATATTTGTTTTATTTCACACAGTATTGATATTTTTCATTTGAAATATTTAACGAAGTACAGTATTTTGAAACCTAATATATCATTTGCAGTAACTATTTGTTATAAATGATGAAACCTTGTAGTAAATAATGATTTTTTATACATTCAACTGTCATAATAGCATTCTTTTTAACTTTTTCAAACTTTAATTATAAACTTTTCATGGTGTTAGATTGTAATCTGAAGTTTTACAGTTTACGAAGTTTTTATACATTTCCTTTTTAATATTTGCAGCTGTACTTTTCTTACGGCATCCGAATGCTTCCTGAGTTAACTGCCATACTTCATTCTCAGAAATGAAAAAAAGCTGCGGTATTTCTAAATGCAAATATCGTTTCTTACAAATCGCACATACATGATAAATATTGGTGTCAAATACATCAGAAACTGGGAGTTTTTATTCAAATTCAAACCCCAAATCGAATCAAATAGCAATATTTTCAGTACGTGACCTTTCAACATAGAACATCCTTCTCAAACATAAACTAAAATGATTCACTGCCACGCCAACTGTTGACGTTCAGAGTAGAGTGGGGATTCGGTGAAAAATTATAAAAGTAAATACTTGGAAGTAGAGATAGAATAATCTGAAGTTTTATCGTAAATTTAAAACCAAACGCGGGGAAAATGCACAAAAATCTCTCATGCAAAAAATATAGATAGTTTTGAAACTGCACTATCTATATTAAACAGTAAGAAACAGTAAGCTTGTAGTATTTTGATAGTGATCCTATCAAAACATAGCAGAAAACTATAAATAAGGAAATTTTTAGGGAGATTTTTAAGAACACAGAAATGATAATATTACCGAATATACCGAAATGATAATGCATGAAATGATACCGAAATGATAATACAGTGAAAACTTCCAGGTAATAAATTATGTGATTACTAGTAATAACATTGTGTGGAAAATCATTTCTAGAATAGTATAATGATATTTAATTTTTACATTTATCATCATGTACACAGATAAAACACACATTCGCATTCCGTTTTCCATTCGTATATATCTAAAGAGCTATGCTGTTGAAATAAAATATATATTTCATCAATTATTGGGGAAGACTTTGTAGAGACATTAGGTTAATTACAAGCAGGAGACATGAAAAATATGCAATTCCTTCGCCGGGAATCGAACCACGGACCTCTGAAATACCGGCTCAGTGTGCTGACCATTACACCACGAAGGCACGCTAAGAATGTGGGAGATATACCTTATATACTCCCCTTTTTAAAGGGCGACTAGGGTTTTAGGGGACCTAGTCGCCAAATCCTGGGTGTGGAGAGTCATCATCCACAACCCTTTTAGTTCGGGCGCCAGTGTAGAGACATTAGGTTAATTACAAGCAGGAGACATGAAAAATATGCAATTCCTTCGCCGGGAATCGAACCACGGACCTCTGAAATACCGGCTCAGTGTGCTGACCATTACACCACGAAGGCACGTTAAGAATGTGGGAGATATACCTTATAACTTCTGTGAATAATGGCTTCAAATCTTGGCCAAGAAGCTGGCTATATAAACGTTTTAGTGTTTTTGCTTAGTTTAAGGTGAATATGAACTCGTCTCCTGTTAAACTCCTCGGAGAAGGTTTTTCTCTCGTTAAATGAACCCTATAAGCAATTTAACTTTTATTGTAACTTGTCATTATAAGTGGGCTGTCTGTTCCTCAGTTAGCCTTTACACATTAAAAAAATCTGATGTGTACACCACATGACTTCCTTGTACGTAATATTAAATTATATGCATTTTTTCTTGCATTTCGTTTAAACTTATTGGATTGAATTAAATCTTTTTCGTCGATAACGCATAAACCACAACAGAATAAATGCACTCTTTAAAATTCACTATATTTGTTTACCATAGCGACCATACTAGTACCATCATGGTAGATACCATCGTGGTGGATGATGATTCTCCACCACCAGGATTTGGCGACTGGTTACCCTAATCCCCAGTTCCTAATCCCACTTTTAAAAGGGGCACTATATAAGCTATTTCTCCAGCCTTCCTGGTGTGCCTTCGTGGTGTTGGGGTCAGCACGCTCGGCGCGTATTCTAGAGGTCCATGGTTCGAGTAACAGGGAGGGTATTGCTCATCTCTCTTGCTTTCAAAAATTACGTAGTGTCTCTGCAATTATTTAATTAAATATATTATAAAAAGTTGGATTAATTGTAATATCTTTCGTGAGGATAGATTAGTGATAAAATGCATATAAAATTAATGTGAAAAGCATGAAAGTATGAAAACGCATGTCTGCGATTTTATCACGATTTGTAGGTGCTTTATTTTTTACCACGGTAAAAAGCTACGACGATGTTAAAGCTTCGAAGTTTCTGAACGGCTTTATTTTCTTACGACAGTGTTTTATACCACGATGTTTCCCACTTACTTTCTTTCCTCTCACGATGTTTTATCCTCGTGTTGATTTCTTTTCGACATTTCATTCGAGATATTTTCGGCGAATACCCCCGTCTTGTAGAATATCATATTATAAGATCAGAAGTGATATCGTATTAGATATTTTTTAGATTTTCTTATGTTAACTGCAACTGTGACATGAGTTCTACTGTTTTCTTATATCAAAGTGTAAAATACCCTGATTTATCCTACAAAAGTTAAGTGGATTCTTCGCCTTTCCGAAATTCTAAAATTGTTATTATTTGATCCAGTTACTTTCTGATTCTCTTGTGTTTCCAAAATCCTTTCTGCAAATTTATTTCCGAAAGATGTGCTAATATTTCACTAAAATCAATTTTTGAAATATTTGTTCTTGCACATATAAATAGCAGCTTGTTGTCTCACTACTTAGCATACCCTAAATCCCTATTCTCCTATTCTTGCATGCTAAGTGGAGCATAAAATCTTCAGTTAAGATACGCTTTAAGAAATAAGTTATGTATATTGTTGTTACTTTGAAACTAATTTTTAAGTAGAAATGAAAACTTCGTTTTAATTTTTTCCAGACTGATACTGATAGACTTCAAAAATCGAATCATCAGCAAGTGTTTATTGCGTGTGATTCGTTCCTTGCTTATTTTTGCATCAGTGCTGGAATCAAGAAATGCTGCCTATATATAACCTATCTTAAACTGACATTAAACAGGTGTGAATGTATTTTTTCTTTATCTTTGTAAATATAAAAAAAGCTTTTATAAAAAGCTTCTGTAGATACAAATAGTATACGGCAATTTTAATGACAAAGTTTTGTACTGCATGGTTTTCAATTTTAACTAAAGCCCGCTGGACGAAAAAGTGCAGCGATTTAACAGATGACAGAATTTAAACAGATGACAATATATTTTCATCTGTTTAAATTTTGCAATAAATGTCTTCCTTGTACGAAGTAAAGAAAGTATTGTGATAGCGAAAAGTTCCAGGTACCAAGCGAAAATATCCATTTTGACTGCCATCGAATGCAATTAACCGATGTTTTTGCGTGACATCTGTACGTAAGGGCAGAATAAAGAACTCTATTTCCCCAAACGAATTATGAAACTGATTTAAAATGGATTCAGAAGAGATATTTTTCTCGGTGTCTGTACGTATGTACGTATGTATGTACCTCATATAACTCAAAAACGACTACCCTCGAAATTTGTATATAGGACTGCTATAACGTGTAGATGTGCACCTCCCTTTTTGGTTGCAATCGGTCGCAGCAAAGGTATATATACCACTTTGTTACTCGGATCGGTTAGCTCAGTTTCTTGATTCTTATTGTGGTAAATTGCGCATTTTTTGCTTTAAAAAATGATTGAATTATGTTGTTATTATCTTCCCGTTAATTTTTTCCCCTTTAGTAAATCTGCATACAATATTTGTAGATTTATCAACAATATAAAAGTTGTTTAAGTGCGGCTGAGCCTAATTATTTGTACCATAGCAACCATATTTGGTTACATTTGAAACTTAGCAGAATAGTGGATTTTTTGCCACTCTAGAGAAACTAAGCTTCGCAACAACAAAAATAACGCCTTCTTTCTTATTCCAAATTAAATCATGCGTAATCGAGTCTGGAATTTCTTCGAAGAAATAAGTGTTTAAGATTTACTTCGTAATCTTTAATATAGATATTTTGAGTTTTGATGTGTTTTTGCGTTGTCGCGAAGTAAGAACTGAATTAATTGAATAAGAAGTACTGAATCATCTGTGGAAAACTGTTTCTTTTTTATTTCGGACGCCACTGTAGAATTATTTTAGTTATTTGTAAGCAGGAGATATGAAAAATGAGAAACGCCCTCGCCGGGACTCGAACCTTGGACCTCTCGCATACGCGCCGAGTGTGCCATTACACCACAAAGGCCTGCCAAGAATGCGGAAGAAATACCTTGAATAATTAACTTCAATAGTTAACTACATAAGTTTAAATTTCTATTGGCTGTTATATACTATTTTTCTGCTAATTTTTGGTTTTTGTATGCTTAAGTTTTCTTCTTGTTTTTTCTGCAAAAATGTATTGATTAATTCAAAAGCATGAACTACAGAGATTAAAAACATTCCTCATTTCTTCGCTCCCAAATTACGCGCACATGCATTTAAAAACGTTAAACGTCTCAAAATAAATGTCTGCTAAGTTGTCATCATGTCATTTGTAAGTACTTTACATTTTACCACGATATTTTCTATATGTTTTAAAATTACAAAGTTTTGAAACGCTTTAATTTCTGCGACAATATTTTAGAACTGCAATAGTTTCTTATTGCTTTCTTTTCTACCATGATGTTTTTGTCTTGCGTTGTTTTCTTTTCTGTCATGATGTTTTTCTTTTCTGCCATGATGTTTTTCTCTTGCGTTGTTTTCTTTTCTACCATGTTCTTTTGTTGTTTTCTTTGCGAAGTTGCTCTCCGCGATGTTTTAACCATCGATGAACAACAGAATAAAATATTGGAACGATGCATGCATAATTAGTAAAAACAAAAGAGATATAATTTTTTAGACAAAAAGAAACGAGCAAAACATTTATTAGCGACAGAACCATATGCAGTAGATTTGCGAATGAGACATTCAGAACTACTTTTAAGCTGTATAAATTATCTGTCAAGTGGAAGAAAGCACGCGTTTTCGCATTTCTCCTCTGATTCCTTTGATATTATGGAGAAGGGAGCGAAACAATGCTATTAGAGTTGTGATCCCGGAGTACTTTTGAGAAATGTTTTTTGGATGTAGGATGATGTGTTACTACATGTAGATTAAGTGTAAATTGACTGTTTCAGATTACTTGGTAATTACATTATCTCCCATCACTGCCACGCCTACATAGTTTTTCATCTAAAACAAAGAGGTGAATACTCGCTTCTATATTCAGTTAAAGTGATAGTAAAACTCTTTTGTGACGAACACCTTCCTTAGATAATCCCCTCGGAAAGTGATCAGAACTTCAGACAACGGAAATAAACATCGATACTCAACATCCTTTTTCTAAAGTAATTACAGGTAGAGATGACCACAATTCTCCCGAACCATATATAATCATACTAGAAGGAATCTACTGCATACAATCATATTTTATATTACACAGAAAAAATTATTTTAATAATTCTATAATAATTTTAATTCCAGCTTTGTATGTTCATAATAATGGTTTATAATTTTTAAAGTAAAAAATCCTGAAAATTACATTTTTGATGAACAGTATTGAAAGCGTGGAGATAATAATACACTTAATATAAAAAATTACGCTAATTTCAAGCACTTTTTTTCTGAATTCTAACGAAGCAAAGCCATCAAGAATTTTTTTTTAAATCTACTTGATTACTTTATTCATGTCTTGTAAAGATAGCCAGATTTAGAAATTTTTCTGGAGCAGATAAAAACCTTTCATACTTTTTACTTTCTTGTACGAAGTAAAAAGGAAGTATTGTAATCGCGAAAAATTTCTGGCATCATATTTCAACGAAAATGTCTATTTTGACCGCTATCGAATGAAATTTAACGATGTTTTTGAGTGTCATTCGTACGTAAGAACAGAATAAAGGACTCTTTTTCCCAGAAAAATTATAAAACTGATTTAAAATGGAGTCTGAAGAGATTTTTTTTGGGCGTCTGTGCGTACGTACGTATGTATTCATGCATCTTGCATAACTCAAAAACGAGTAGCCTCAGAACGTTGAAATTTTGTATATATGAGTGCTATAACATGTAGATGTGCACCATTTAGTTTGGTTGCAATCGGCTGCACCAGAAGTTTATAAATTTTTGTATATATATATATATATATATATATATTCCGCTCTATTACTCAGCTCCGCTAGCTCAGTCTTTTTATTCTTATATGTTGGTAAATTGTGCATTTTTTGCTTTAAAAATGATTCAATTATGTTGTTCTTATGTTCCGGTTAAGGTTTTTATGCCTTTAGCAAATCTGCATGCAAGATTTGTAGAATTATCAACAATTTAAAAGTTGTTTAAGCGCGGCTAAGCCTAAGCATTTTGCTCATGGCGGACATATTTGTTTGCATTTGAAACTTAGGAGACTATTGGATTTGTTGCCAATCTAGAGAAACTAAGCTTCGCAACAACAATTTAACGCCTTCCTTTATTATTGCGAATTAAATCATGCTTAATCCATTCTCGAATTTATTCGAGGAAATAAGTATTTAAGATTTATTTCGCAATTTTTAATACAGATATTTTGAGTTTTTATGTATTTTTGCCTTGTCACGAACTGAGAACTGAATTAATTGAATGAGAAATACTGAATCGTCTTTGAAAACATGTTTCTTTTGTTTCTTTGTTTGTTCGTTTAATTTCTTTACACATCGTTTTAGATTTATTATAGTATTTAAATAGAACACGTGGCAACGCTTAGGCAATTATCCGGATGATATACATAATTTTTGTGCATTCTGATGAGTTATAAAATGAATGAGATGTAACGCTGTTAAGTGAAGCTATCGTCAGACTGTAGATGCGGTAAACAAATATAGTGAATTTTAAAGAGTGCATTTATTCGATTGTGGTTTATGCGCTGTCGATGAAGTAGATTTAATTCAATCCAATAAGTTTAAATGAAATGCAAAATGCATATAATTTAATATTCTGTACTAGGAAGTCATGTGGTGTATACATCAGATTTTTTATTATTATAAGTGTATTGTATCTTCTTTTTGTTACTAGCAGCAGTTACTGGCAACGTTTAAAATATTTCTAATGTAACTTCCTGATTCGGATATGTTTGAAGTAAACTATATTCATGAATTTCCTTTGAACTTGTTTAGACGTGTTTAGAATTATTGCAATAGCGTGGTTCATAAATTAGATATTTCCTGCAGCATTTATATGGTTCGTAATTAAGCTATTAAGATGAGATGTTTCTTTTAATTTACCGTAATCCAAATATATTAATTTTTTACAAATCATAAAGATCAGAAAATATCTCGTATATTTCAAAACCGAAAAATTTTATTCGAAATCAAAACATCTGTCTCCTCTTTCATTTGTTATATGAAAAATATTTTAGGAAAATTGTAGATAAGGCGTATATGAACAAGTGATTTTTAATTTCAGAAACAAAATGTAGAAAATAGTACACAAATTGAATACAGAAGGGGATGCGAAGGAAATAAAACAAACCTTTATTATTTATTACAAGAAGCTACCCTTCGAGGTACAGATGAAATCAACGTGAGGATAACCTTTCATTTTAATTTGTCTTCAAATTATATTATTATATTAATCTTTAAAGCTAAATTTTCCCGTTTCACGAGAATATTTTCTCTCTTTTGCAATGTAAAAGAGATAATTTCTGCCCTTTTTAATCTCTAACGCAGAAAATTCAGCACAGTTAGAGAATGAGAAGAATGTAAAGAAAGGTTTGCAGACAGGTAGAAAATGCACAGATAGAAAATGATTTTAACTTCAAGAAGATAACACAACATGATAACTGAA
>KK119055.1:264380-278909 GCA_000611955.2 Stegodyphus mimosarum | reverse complement strand
AGACAAAACAAGAAGCAGCCCTTCGAGATACAGATGAAATCAGCGTGAGGATAACGTCCTGAATGGTGGATGAACATATACTTTTACCCATCGTCCGCAGTTCGTCTTCTTTTTGAGGTTGGAGCAGATCAAATAAACAACTGCGTATCCTATCTCACATATACTGGATTAATGTGAGATCTGGAGACTTCTGTGGACAAGAATACATCTGAGTAACTTTTAGAGTTTCTCTGCTTGTAAGGTTTATTCTAAGTTTATTAACAGTTATTTTAAGTTATGCCTCTTTCCTATTCATTCTAATTTCAGCTTACAATTTCCTACCAGAATGTAATTTTAGAAACGCAGTGAATGCAAATGAGTAAGAATACTTTTTAAGTCTATGTTTTGCCGACTTCGAGAGAGGGAGTCTGATTTTCCTGACTAGCGCGGGTTTGCCATTTGGCTACATTCTCTTTTAGCTACTGCGCTCGGCCATACTTTAGGCCCTTGCTTGGCTTCGCCGATTTAATTAATATTTAAGGGCCAATTACTTAGAATTCTGATAGCTTCGGCAATATCTTTCAGATAGCTTTAGTTAAGCTTAGTTTAGTTTAAATTCATTATTATTTTTAAGTTCAAGCCCAAGTGGAGGCTTTGTGTATACTCAGAATTAGGAGTTGATTGTAAATATTCTGAGAAATAAAGGGTAGTTAACCCTTCTTAAGTCTTACCTGTTAATTCACACGCTTAAGCGATTATTCGCTTGTTAGTGTTTGTGGGGTTCTCAGACTGAACATTGGAATTAAATAAGTAAAACCTCATATACTGAAGGTAGGGAAGTAACCGGCTGCAGCATATCACCCATGCATTGGCATGTCCTCTTTGTGCCTATCCTTGCGATGCCTCAAACCATGACGCCGCAAGCAATATGGCATTCAAAGTTCCAGAAAGACTGGACTTGTTTCCATTCCTACTTGAGACTCTTTCTTGACGACTGCCATCGAAGAAACAGGAGCAAAATGTCTGTGCCATTCAGCCACACCACTACGAAAGATTGAAACCGTGTGGTTCTGTCTCCACACCATTGCAATCGCACTGGTAACTTTGCTTCTACGTGAATCTTTGTAAAAGGTGGTACAACAGCAAGCTGCTTTCGACCAATCTTCTGAAAATTGTTCTTGCTGACGTTAAAGCATTCACAGCTTTCTCCTCATTCTCACAATGTTGACAGTTGTGGTACGTGTGGCTTCCACTGCATGCCTTAGAATGCGCCTTTCCATGCGTACTAATACCCGTGTAGATTCCCAGTACCCCTGGCACGATTCATATAATCTTCTACAAACCATCTTCCTAAAATCCTCTACGTAACGGTGTCACACAGATGTATTTCAGCTGCGACGCGACGGAAGAACCAATCAGCCGTTCGTAGGCCTAAAACAAAACTTCTCGTAAAAATGTCTAATTGCCGAAATTGACTTCAGCATCATCTTCCAGATATTTCAGATAACAACTATTTTTAATATGTCTTCTGAGATGAAAAAAAGCTGTAAAAAATTGGTTTCCCAATGCGACAGTTTGTACCAATTGTTGCCTTCTCGGAAGTTTCTTTCTCTTTTATTTCACTAACATAGAATGAGGCAAACCTGAATTTCAGGTAATTTATGCAAATTGCTCCTTTATTGCAATTTTCAGGTAATGCAACCAAATGTTTATGACACTGCATTTTCTTAAGCCATGAAAACAACCTGGACAGTCAACCCTGTCTTCTTGGATCGAGCGCCAGTCAAGCTCTCAGCATTCAGCGATCTTAAACACTCGGCCACAAGGATAGCCATTTTTTATTTGTAATAAAATATTAATAAAATCATTTATTTTTATTCAATTTTCTTTCAATTAATGTTTATTTAATACTATCTTTCTTATCCATATTCTCTGATATTAGGTATATTTATTTCGGTATCAGTGATATTGGTGAAAATCTGGTTTTTTTTTGCTATCTTTAATAGTTATATCATAATTAGCAGAAAGAGTTTGTTTTAATCCATCCTTCCTCCTGATCTTTAATATTTGTTATCTTATAATTAGCAGAATGAGTTTCTTTCAATCTTTCCACTGCAAAATTCCGAATTTTAAACTCTTTTTTTGATTTCTTTGATATTAGACAGTTCATTTTAGTGCCACATCGTGAATAATAGAAAACTCGGAAAAGAAGAATCATGCTTTAATCTGATCGCTTCAAGAACTTTCGACAGAAAATAAAATAAGGTGCCGATTGTCTTAATCGTACAGGAATAACCGCTAATGAAACCAACTGTGTAATTTTTGAGAGGTATTAAATATGGATAAAACAGCTTGAAAACTCGGAGAATAAGGTTCGTCCAACGCAACGTCATAACAAAAAATAGATCAAGAGACTAATAATAAGATATATTTCATTTTCATTAAATCTTCTGCAAAGTCTGGATAAAAGTCCAAAGGGTTGTAATGCATTAGGTCTCGTAGAAATAAACTCTAAGTCACTTCGTTCCGAGCTCAATGTGACTTTGAAAAACGAGTTTTGGTAAAATAAACCAATGCTTACTAGGATTTCTTAGAATGAAAACTGCAGTGAAAACTACAGTACCAAATATTGATATGGGTGGCATAACTCTCTTAGGCAATTCAGTCTGCACAATTCATTAAACATAAATCAATACCAACGGGTTAGTTCCAATAATAAATGTTCATATTAGAAAATAATGTATACAGTTCTGTAACCTAGAAACACATTTAAGAATAAATCAGTGCCATTAATTTTTCTGTATATTTTAACTGAGTTATTTATAATATAAATAGTCCTTGGACTCTTGTTCTGAATTATTGGAAACCACATACAAAAGTATATGTTATAGGAACTATTTTGCAGGAAGGTAATAAAGTAAACGAACTAATTCCTATTTAAAGAATTTACGGTAACACTAAGCTGTATCAAATAAACTGAGAGATTTCATCCTGATTAAGAAGGTGGCTGCGAAAAATGAGTATAAGAAATCAGGAAATATGATATTTTAAGAACTTGCCACTTGATGTTCTTCAAAGTTGAACGTTATGATTTATAATTCGTTTCATGTATTTCTAACTTTCTATAGCTAATTTGGCTATATTTCTAATAATTCACCTGAGCAAGTGACTCCCCCTTACCCGTCTCCTATTATTCTGTTCTCACAACCTCCATAGTACTTTGATGAAACACAGAAACATTTTGATCTTTGAAATAATCCAACACCTAAAGGTTCTACCTGAATAATATCTGTAGGAGAATAGACTTAGAGCAAAGCGTCATGACAGGAAACATCATGGAATATTCCAGCGGACACATGCGTCTTGACACTCGTTGTTTCCGTAACAGCGGTGAACACACACACCAAATGTACCAAATGTAGTCGTAGCTCAAAGTATCAGACGATAAGTTTAAAGAAAAAACAGGATCCATTTATTAATTTCCTTTAAAACAGCAGTTACAAAAATCAAATCTCCGGAGTAAATAAAAAGAACAACTAATAACTTTTAACTGATAACTTTTTGTATTGAAGTTTACTCCATCGTTACATTAATGAAAATCCCATTTTGCCATGCACGGTACACTTTTACCACGGCGGCACGCGATCAGTTCACAAACTCAGCCGTTTCGGAAATGCTTCCACCCTTGGCCCGAAAGCCAATGATCATGCCCTTTTGGAAGTCGGATAAATCGCTTCGTTTCTGCATTACGCCAACGATTGAAATGTTTTCCGAAATATCAAGATCAAGATAGTACTTTCGGTTCAAGGTGTCAACTACTAATGAGTTTTAACCAATATATCAAGTAAGGCCGGAGGCCGCTCACTTTTGTTTAGATAAATCAGAGGTGCTTAGCACCGCGCCCTTAGGCGAAAGAATGATCTATGTGTCTACTTTTGCAGTTGTAGAAATATTCGAAACATTTTTGAGCAGGTGCTGGGTGCGTGCTATTTGCAGTGAGGAAATGAGGGACTGAAATGAACATGAGATACGAAGAGTAACCCCCCGATAAGATCAAGATAATACTTTCGGTTCAAGGTGTCAACTACTAATGAGTTTTAACCTATATATTAAGTAAGGCCGGAGGCCGCTCACTTTTGTTTAGGTAAATCAGAGGTGCTTAGCATCGCGCCCTTAGGCGAAAGAATGGTCTATGTGGCAAAGTCATACAGGAAGGCAGTCATGAAATTATAAATTGATATACTTTTGCAGATGTAGAAACATTCGAAAAATTTTTGAGCAGGTGCTGGGTGCGTGCTATTTGCAGTGAGGAATTGAGTGACTGAAATGAACATGAGATACGGAGAGTAAGTCAAAATCAAATCACGTAACCTGAACCCCCCGATATTCCTTTGCGAGCCCTTTTATAATCTCTGGAAAGGCGGAGCTTCCAAGAAATGACGTCATCCTCGTTAGCCAATCCAGTTTGCTTTAAATATTTCCAGAACATTCAATAACTGTGCGGGTAGAAAAGGCGGGAATATCAACTTGACTACGGGGCTGTGAATTTAATTCCACGTACTTTCAAATAAGAGATAGTCGCCATTAAAATGAAAAGAACATGCATTTAGAATTGTGACTGCCGAAAAAATAAAAAGAAAAAACGAAATTCAAGTTAGGGTTTTAAGTGTATTTTTGACTATGGAATTTTATTATTACATATATACACCATTACTTGCTTTTTTTTTAAATTTCCTTGTTGATATTTGTCATTTCTTCTATACTATTGTTCCACTGCTTATAAACCGACATACCTGTCACTTTACTTTCTATGCACACCTTTCTAGCCCTTTATGCTGTTTTCTGTCGCTCAGAATTTCGTTCTTCCATGAAACGATGATATTTGTACTGGAAAAGTTTCTATTGTTTGTACTAGTTCATTAATTGTAACCAGGTAATTTTCTAATCCTCGTTTCGTTCACCCTTTCTTTGAAGAGTATCTTTGAGTTTTCTTGCAAAAATAACACATTTAACCCATTCCTCGGTTAACTATCTAACGTGCCGTAACTGATCAGAATACCAGAGACTCAGAAGGAGGTTTATTAAACTAATTAGTCCAAAGGGATTTAGTCCCGAAGGACTATTACTTTCGTTTTGCGATTTTGCGTCGATTCACTCTGAATGTCCGTTTCACTTTTCAAATTGTTGCCACTAAATGTTATCGCTCTGCATTAAATTTTAAAAAATGAAAAATCTGCATAAATGTACGCATCTTTCTCGCATTGTGATAAAACCTAGAGCCATCGAATTTTGAATGACGTAATCCTACTGCGAATAGGGGCATCTGGAAGCCCTAATTTTGAATTTGAAATTTGTTTTATTATCGATTTTATGTTTTGTAACATTTCAACGAATTTCTGATTAACAAACTAAATGATTTCAAAGCGAGCAATGGCAACACTGTACGGAAAAAAAAAACATTTTTATCTCCAGCGCACGAGACTTACGGAAATTCTAAAGATATGTTCATTTTAAAATGATTTTGCGATATTGATTTTGAACTGAATTTTATGGTTTGAGTACGTAGTACATGATATTTAATAAAAAAAAGGTAGCACACGAAACGTTAAAAAAACGCGCCTTTGGACGTAATTTAAAATCTGAAATCTTTCAGATTTTTTTTTAAAATTTTTATTGTAAATTAATTTTAATTTATTCGTCACCCTGATGGTCAAGCAGGCTATTTAGTAGCAGAGAATCAAATCTCTGGAGGCGCTATGAAATTCAGAACTAATGCTCAAGCCAAATTAAAATACTAAATGCAAAGCAAAACGTTTCTACTAATCTTTGGTTAAATCCTCAGTTATTCGCGAAACAGTTACGGCTAGCAAAGCTAAAACCGATAGAAGTAATTCAGTAACAGAGTAGCAATCAGTTATAGCTGTCGTGAACTCAAGAACTCAGCACTTATATGTATTAAATAATTTGCGTCCTGGTGGATGCTTGCGAAAGTAGAAGAGAAAGTAAAATGATAAGGTAACGAAGTAGGCAAAATAGTAAGATAACCCAATTAACGAAAAATCTTATAATGCACCCAAAAAATAAATTTCACAATGCATATTTTTTTTATTTGTATACAAGATTAAATCCTTAGCTTCTATGAAAAGTGTCTTAAAAACTGATACTCTATAATATCAGCTGGTGAAATTCTTTATTTTCTTAATTTTAAATTTTAAATGACTGAAAATTTTCCTTTTTTGCAAGTTTTAAATTATGTGAAATAAAATCGAACTACATCACTTTGAACAATCGCAGTTTTTCTATGTTATCAACGGTGTTTTCCTTTATCCTAAAATGGATCATCGTTCATCAATCGTTTCCCAAGAGCCGCACTTTTTGTACGAGATATTATTTATGTTTTCCAAAGATGCAAGAAATCAATATATTTTAACTCATGGTAGGTCTACGAGAGTAGATAGACCACGTTTCGCTAGTATAGCTTAAGTATACTAGGGAGTTTTCGTGACAACATTAATTTAAGAACGCAAGCGTTTTTCCAATAGTTTAGATGCTTTCTGGAGTATTCTAAGCATCATTAACCTTCACCCATGGTTGCGTAGGTCATACATACGGAAGTTTTATATGTGTATTTAAAATAACAAAAGAATTTACAATATTTGAAAAAACTGAATTAAGTAAATTTTAAAAATATAAGTAAAAAAGATAAGAATAAAAACGGAATCTGTTCAAGCACAAGTACAGCACGAAAGTTTTGCGTTATCGAATTTAAATTATCTATCATCGTAACAGTGCCTCAAAATGTAGATTAACAAATAAAGTTCGGAATATTACTTTTAATAGTGTAAGCCCAATATACGAAAATAATCATGTAAATAATTTACAAAAGATGAAAAAGAAACACGCTTTAAAACTATTTAAGTATTGGAAATATTTTATTTTAGCATTTGAAATATTAGGTAATATCTATACACTCATTTGTCGGATATGCTGTGGTCTTATTAATTCATCCTTGTTTCGTCTAACACCGTTATATATGTAACCATGAACAAATAAATAAGCTACATCTCTAAAAATAATCTTTTCCTTTTTCCAGTCATTTTGGGTCCAAGATATTTTTGTCCCACAATAATTGCTCTGCTTCATTTGACCTGTCAAAAGGCTTTCTCCCTTCCGATCAGCAGTGGGAAGTCTACGCTGCATGTTTGAGGGATGAATATCAAAACTAATAAATAATAACTCCCTTAATATCTTTGTTAATTTTTATTCGATTAATAATTCCATTTCGGAGAGGAATCAATCAGATTTTGGAGTCGTTTTCCTTTTTTTTCAAATTTGCTCTTCTTTTCTGGAGAAAATGATACAGTTCCATTGCCTCGCGCTTGAATTTCCACCACCAGCAGCGGAAGCAATATTTTTTACAGTCATGGATATGTGATTCCTATACGCGATAATATTTGCTCTCTTTCTAGAAAACAAGCATAAAAATGGTATAATAATCCTAATTTATTGTCTAAACCAGTTATGTAGTGAATGCAGACATCCAGATGCCATTAAGGCAGTTAAAACTGCTTTGCGTGCCTGCTGGGGCTAGCTGGCAAACAGTTTAAAATTTTGTGAAAAAATCTCTTTATCCCAATGAATTTACATACTTTGTTACTCCTTGTGCTAAAATCAACAAACTTTTCGAATGTTTGTTTTGTGTCTATGAGGAATGAATAGTTGTCCTGTAAAAAATAGCAGTTATAATCAAGGAATCATAAATACATTTAAAAATGTAAGTAATGTTCCAAACGTCTTTACAACGATTCCCTAGCTTGCCTAATAGAATTTTAAATTTGCATTGTTAGAGTCTTATTTTTTTTATGGGAAACAGTTAAGAATATTAGACCCAATTGTTACATAAAGTTTCGTAATGTTATTAAGAAAAATGAAGTATGAGGGGAACAAAGTGAGTTTGTTTAAACATTTACATCGAGAATAAACTCTCTATCACATTCAACATATATTTCAGCCAACAAGACAGTTGAGTCGTTTCCTAGAAACCCATTTTTGTAAAATCAGCACAAAGAATTCAGTATTTTACTCGATGATCCAAAATGCTGCTGTGTCTCAGAGTTGCGCATAAATCAGCAATCGGAAGCGAGATAGAGGATCCCATGAACACTCTTTTGATAGCAAATTGCTACTTGGTATATGAAACTAAAAACTATTCTCGTGAACTGTTTGTAACAAAGTAAATTCTTTGTTAGAAATAAACTAATCTTGCTCGTTAGCTAATGTCCATGTTCTTCCTTTCACTGACCATCTGGTTTACTTAAAAGAATACTTTCTTTTATGCGTCAGCACAAGAAGTCATATTTATTTACAAATTACTTACGCTTAATAAATATATGCTATATTATCTATATTATCTATATTTAGTCTTCATCCTTTGAAAGCACAACAGCTGCATCACGCGAATCACCTTACCAGCTATAGCTAACATCTAATAACATACGCAGGATTCTCAGAAAAGCTAGAGATAATTCAGTTTTGTAAAAAAGGCTGTTGAATGTTATTGACACTTTAAAGACAGGTAAAGAAGTAATCTACCATTAGACGCCATGGCAAGGTTACTGTACTATAAGGTTTGCTCCTCCCAACCGGAAATCTTTGAGAGTGAGATGTCAGTGACTCTTTGTATACTCCATGGTACCTTTGGAGAAAACAGCCACTCTCTTTGGGAATTAAATGTAATTGTTCCTTCTTGTCTCTCAACTCTGTAAGTCAAGTGACGTCATCAAACTAGAAATAATGAATTTATAAGAGATAGACTAACCCAGTGGGTGCAGCACGCGTCTCCCACGTATCGGTAAGGAATCGGGATGGTCTTCTTTGCTTTAACAATGAAACCTATGGCTTTTGTATCACATAACTGTTTTTAATTATTAAATGTGATATGTTGTATAAGTGATGACATTATAAAAGTCACTTTTTTCGAATAAGATTTAATATATCTCATTAATGCACTTTTTATTGCATTTTGCGCTCTTTTTCACGCGTAATTCTTGTATAAACATCTTTATTTTGGTAAAACGGCAAAACCTCTAAACACAAAATTTATGAACTTCCTTTTGCGTACAAGATTGATAGTACATGATGCTTTGAAACAAATAAGGCAAAATTAAATAAGATCTGACATATATATATTTTTTTTAATTTTATGAACATTTTCAGGCAGTGGTTTTCAAAATTATTATAATATTACAAGACGATCATTTATTTGATTATGTGATCGTTAATTATTAACATTACAAGATGATCACAAGATAATTATTTATTTTAATAATTCATAAAATTCCGAGCATAAACTTTTTCTGAGTGTAATAGAAAAAAATAAAAAGATAAAATAAAATAAAATCTGGAAGTACTCAGATTTTATTTTACGCCCAAAGGGACGTTTTTTAACGTTTTTTGTGCTACCTTTATTCACTGAATATCATGTTCTTTGCATGTAAACCACATAAAATTCAAGTTAACAGCAATATCATAAAATATTTAAAAACAGCATATCTGTAGAATTTCCGCGCTGAAGATAAAAATGTTGTTTTCCGTACAGTGTTGCCATTGCTCGCTTTGAACTCTTTGAGTTTGTTAATAAAAATTCGTTAAAGTTTTACAATATATGAACTGGATTAGAACAAATTCAAAATTCGGCGGTCTAAGTGCCCATGTTCGGATGGAGGATTACATTATTCAAAATTTGATGGCTCTAGATACTGTCTTTTTTTCACAATGCGAGAAATATACATGTATTCATGCAGATTCTTCATTATTTAATTTCTTTAAACGATACAGGGCGACAATATTTGAGACATATATAATATACAGGGCGATAATATTTGGTGGCAATAATTTGCAAAGTGAAACATACATTTATAGTGAAAAAGAGTAAAATGCCGTTTCGAAACTAATAGCCTCTCTGGGCTACCGCCCCTTGGGCTAATAAACTAAATTCAGAGTAAATAAAAAAAAATCTTATGCAGAACTAGAAATAAATTTTAAAAAATTCACTTTAAAATACTAGCACAATTAATTATTACAGTTGAATACAATTTTAACATTAGAATAAATGTATAAAAATTCTTAAGGTATTGAAAGAGTATATCACTATGTATTATGAAATATAAAGGAAATAAAACTCCTTTATGGAAATTATGCTATAATATTCACCTATAATTTTAAAAAAGCAGCACAATTTAAAATTTTAAACAAAAACTTTCAAAAATTCATTTTTAGGTATTTTCGTATTTTTTACTTATTTACACCAATAAAAAGCATGAAAATTCTAAGAGAAACTTGTTTGTTTGAAATTTTCTATTAATTCAGATTTAAAATATTATTTTCTAAAAGAAGTAGTTACAAATTTCCTTACAGCATTGGAAAAGCTAAAGAAAATATACAGGCCTTGAAAGCCTGCAACAACTTTAGAATTATTTGGAACTTTAATTATGCTTGATGAATATGCTAAAATTTTAAAAATCAATCTCAGTTTCAAAAATAAAAATATGTAAAAATTCTAATTTGTGAAATGAGGCGCTAAAACCATCTTTTTCTTGACAATTATAGGCTCTGCAATAGCCAACCATTGTTAAGTTTCTGCAAGTTCTTCAACCGGGAATTCCTCAGATGAGGGAGAAAACCCATTTGGGTTGGTTTATTTCTTATAAGGTCTATGACTAGAAAGCTGAGAAGCCCATAATTTTGTTTGTCTGCTGACCTTAATCATGCTTATATGTACTGACGGATAAAATTCAGACACTCTACAGTTCTTTCTTGTTGAGTTACTTCAGCAATCCCACAGAAGACTGAAAAAGCATTAAGGTCTGAAAGAACAAGGAGCTATGAATAACTGAAGTCACCACCATACAAAGTTTCAGATCTATACTAGATATACTCTTTCGTTTTTGAAAACGCATCTGTTATACCTAACCATTCAAAAGATCCATATCCAAAAATGCGATTGCTTAGTTTAATGATGTTTATTTTGTTTTTTTTTTTCGACTACTGTAACTGCACAGTTTAGATCTTTTTTTCTGAAAAAAATTGTATAAGTGGTTATTTTAATTTGCATTTGAAATTGCTTAAGACCTATACGGTGCACAGCTGCCGGTATCGTAGAATACGGCTATGATATTATTAGGTAATTAATTTGACAATGGTTCCAAAACATCGAAGCGGTTAATCTATTATTTAAATAGCATTATAAGCTCAGTGATTAAGTTTTGTTATGATACCGAAACAAGCTTTACAACAGAATTTCATAAGATATGTATTTTTTTTCAATACAGTGTTAAGCTGCCCTATATTTGTAAGGTTTTAGTTAAACTAACAAAGTTTTATTTTAATTTAAATCTTTCTATCTCTTCTCATGTGCCAACTTCCCGTCAGAAGAAGCGCGCGTTTTCAGCTTATGCTAATTTGAAGTAGAGCCAAGTTATATTTAAACCTGTGAGAGAGCTTTTAGTCTCAGATCACGGTCATTCTGTTCGACGTTCGCCTGACTAGCTAGCAGTTAAATTCTAAGCCATAGTGCTTGCTACGTGATTGCTTATTGAAATAAATCCAAGTGCGCTAGTATTAGTAATTCTTGCTACGCACCATGTAGTTAGAGGCCAACTCCGCGTATAGCTCTGTGAGCAAAGATTAATTTAATTTCTATTTAGCTTTAGTTTAAATTTAGCTGATTGTTCATTTTAGACCCAAGTGTGGTTTTTACTTTCTCTATCCCTCCCGAGTTGGGAAGTGGTTTGTAAATAATATTGATTTAATAAAAGAGGATTTTAAATCCCTTTCAAGTGCAGTTATTCTACCACTTAAGCACAGTATCTACAACCAGAACATAGCTGCATTCAGCTCCCTGTTCCAGATCAGGACTTAGAGACTTTTCAGCTGTTCACAAAGATATTTGCCAAGACTATGCACAGAACATTGAGTGTTTCAAAACGATTGTACAGCTTGGATGATAAGCACACCTTCCCTTAAATTCTTCTTAAAAATTATAATTCAAGGAATAAATTAAATAAGGCAAGCAGTCACAGAAAGACAACTTTAGTTACGGGATATGCTTAGAAAAATCATACTAAATATAAAAATATATTTAATACAGATTTTTGCGTAAATTATACGATATGATACGAGAAGAGCTGAAGATAGATTTGCCTACAGTTTTCTTAATGCAAATTTTTAAAAGTCATTATTAATTTCCGAGAAACGAGAACATTTTAGCATGGGTTTTGAACTGTACATTTGTAGAAATGCTAAATTTTGAAATTGTTTATTTAATATAATTTTTCACTCACGCTTTGGAATTGAATTTAATGTCTTTCGCTTTATCGAGTAAAGATGGTTTAAGTCACATATATGTAATATTTATTTCGAAGTCCAGTTGTGCTTAACATAGAAGCCCATAGTACTGTTTTTCTAATTGTATTTAATGGAATAAAATACACCTTACGTTTTACAGTTCAGAACAATTTAGAACTTGTGGATGGGATAGGTGAAAAAATTTTAATTCTACTAAAATTTATTGAAAGGTTTCATGCGACCAAAATTGAAAGCTTATCTTATTTTTTCTTTATTCTTTAAACTAAGGGCTTGGATCTGCGATTAATTCTTTAAGAGCTATTTAATCATGGTTAGATGTACGTATCTCTTCTAAACCCAAATCGCCCACCAGCGGCCGAGCGGTAAAGACGCTGAACACTGGTAGTTCGGTCCGAGGTTCGAATCCCGCGAACGGGCTGGCTGCATGGGCGTTTTCGTGGTTTTCCCCATGTGTAACGTGTATACGAGCCAGTTTCCCTTAGAAAGTCCTCCACGAAGGCATCCCTCCCCTTAGGCAGATAGCCCTCGTGAGCTTTGCCATAATTGAATAACCTATAACCTAACCTAAACCCAAATCTAGTCAAATTGAAATTCTCTAATAATGAAACTCATTACGTATCTCATTAGCCTCACAGTGATGAATAGACAATCCTACCACAGAAGGAATATGAGGAACATGCAAATCCAAATCTCGTGTGGGTGTGTAGACACCGTTTGCTTCAGTCAAATCACGAGAGGGAGGTCACTCAGATTACAAATGCCACTGTTGGCTCAGGTTTCCCATGGAATCTCTCTGATACATATAACCCTGCGCGGACTGTTCAGTCACATTATATGCCAGTTTCTAGGAGATTGTTACATTTGTTAATCCTCACTGAAAGTATGTGTTTTGGGATTAAGATAAGGTTATGTAATAGAGTTTTCATTTAAATTATGAGATCAGATGTCTTTACATCAAGCATTAGCACTGAACATTTTGGTAAAGCTATTATTACCATAAATGTCTTCTCATTTTGATGACAGTTAAATAATCTGATAGCTTAAAACAAATAAATAGTTCATTTATAAATATGAGGAAATAAATTAGAATCTCGCAAACAATTAATTTTTTAAAGTTTGTAATAATTAATAGCAGAAAGCAAAATAAATGCGCAAATTTATAATACTTGGATTTTGATATTCCAAACGGTAAACTAAATTAAAACGAAATAAATACATATCACCGGAGCTGCTCGAATTAAAATGAAAAAACCTTGTCATAAAGTGAAATACCTTACATCTGAAAAGGCATGTAAAATATTTTATCTACTCATATAAATTTAAGTTTAGGCAGATCATTATTATTATCAAATTTAGAAGATTTCTTGTAATTTACTGACCGTTGTATCAAACGCAGAACAAAATGCTTGGTTGGATATTCACTATAATATACGTATCTGAAAAGACTCTTGGCATTAAATAAGCATTGAGTTTAAATTAATTGATGAACAATAGAAGTGCTATTATAGGCAATTCTGCCTTCTTTTTACGAAACTGAAGATAATTGGTTCAAGACATAATGTTCTTACGGAATGACTGAAAAAGCATGATACTGTCAACAGTCTTTAACTTTTCGAAGCACATGTACCGTGCCCTCGTCAAAATTCAAAATCTGGGCTTCTTGATTGCTAGTTAAACACGCTTTCCGGTTACGTACACCACGAAGGTGCCTGGTAAGGACAGAGAAAATACCTTACAATTCTACAGGAAGATACTACTCTAATGTATGTGAAAAATGCAACATCATGAAGGAATTGTCAGAAATGAATGAAATTTATTCCACATATTATGGATAGTGATACAAATAAAACGATCAAATTTGCAAGACAAAAAAAAGAACATTAGAAATCAGTTCTTTGTCTGTACGTCACGTTGAGTGGTGAGAGCCAGTACACGTTGCGGCATTAAATCATACAGGTTCTGAATGTAATCCTGGGAAATGGCATTCCATGTGTCTTAGACGTGACGCCAAAGTTCAGTCTTAGTGCCAAACCAGCTGTACGAGCGAGTCGCCGACCGATAAAATTCCAGAGATGCTCAATGGGCGACATATCCGAGAAATAAGCAGGCCATGAATAAAGCGAAACCTGTTATGCCCTAAAGAAGGCTTGTACTGTTTGAAAATGTGTACACGAGCATTATCCT
>KK119055.1:206873-264358 GCA_000611955.2 Stegodyphus mimosarum | reverse complement strand
AAATATAGCGCTCGGAATAAGTCGAAGAATGGGAAGGACCTCCGGCTCCATAACTTCCCTTATGTAAAGATCACTGTTGAGGTTGCCCGCAGCCTACACTATATAGAATCGACAATTATACTCAATAGCTTCCCACACCATGATGTCAGGCGTTTATGCGGTGTGACGCTGGATAACACATTGTGGGAGCGGACGTTCCCCTCTGTAACGTCTGACGCGTACTCTTATATCATTCGATTCCAGACTGTAGTGAGATTCATTGCAGAAAACAACCTGTTGCCACATGGCATGCCACACACTGTGCCGCCGTACTCACTGAAGTCGGGGGCGCCTGTTGTTCAGCAACAAGGGAATCCTGGATTTAGAAAATCCTTGCACTCAGTTAACGCTGCAGCAGACTGCGACGAACCGTGTAGCTAGACACATGTAGCCGTGCTCCAACGTTGTGCTAATAGACGAGAAGACACCTTAAGATCCGTCACAGATAGGCGGATGAGGTGTGTATCGTCTCGTGGCGTTGTGCTATTGCGCGCTCCACTTCCAGGATTTCGCCTCGTTTGATCCTCCTCTCTTCATTTCTTCGAAACACGCATTACTCTATTGTGGCATTGCGCTGCATGCGGGTTATGATTGATCCATACGAAAGACCACCTTCTCGCATACCGACGATGCGGCTTAGTTCGAACTCCGCTAATTGTTGGTATGGTCCCCGCCGCTATTGACGAGGCATATTGAGCACTAATTAAACGTTCACCGCAGAGAGAGGATGATAAACAGATTTCAACGCAACTTTAAAGTCCTTTATATACATGGAACCAGGGGACGGTTCTCATTCCACGCATGCCTCATCGCTTTATAATTCTAATTATTTTCATGTTTTACCTCACTTTACATTTCCTGTAAGTTTAATTTAATTTGCATAACTGCTTCATGGTGTTACAATTTGAACAAACATTAGTGTATTTCTGATTCCGTAATATACTTCTTTAAATTTACTTGTCTGACCCCAAGCAAAAGCAACTGAGTGTTCTTCAGGAAGATATTTAGTTTTGAAATTACAATCTGCTTATGTTTTGTCTGTACAAAAAAAAAACATCTTAATATTCTTCAAAAGGATATCTAGGCTTTACAATCTGTGTCTTTTTTTTTTCATTATGCCGTTTTCTATACCATGTAAAAGATGTTAATAGTCTTCATGAAAATCTAGTTTCAAACAACTTGTTGCCACATGGCATGCACATAGCATGTATCGCCGTACTTACTCATCTTCTTTTTTTATGTTTTTTGTACGAAAGAAAACATCTTAATGTTCTTCAGGGAGATACTTGTATCGACTTTATAACCTGGTTCTTCTTTTCGTTATGTCTTTTCTTGTAGCAAACAAAAGCACTTTGATTTTTTATTCCTTACGAAGATACCTTGTTTATACTAAGAACGAACTTCTTGTTTTCTAACGTTATTTTCTTGTCAAGCAAAGAACCTTAATGTTCTTTAGGAATTATTAGTTCTAAGTTTAGAGTCTGATTTTCTTAGAGGTTTCTTATGTATACCAAACAACAACATTTTGTATCATCGCGTCATAATTCTGGAGAGCAGCTTGTCGTGCATACGTTTAGCATCAAAAATTGATCATGATTCAGAATTCGCAAAGGAATTTCCAATGACTTCAGAGCACTTCTGGGATATTCTAACGAAAGAAAATTCGTAAGTGAAACCATCATAAATCAATGACGATTTGTGATTCCAAACGCTTATAATCATTACCATTTTCATGCCTATCAAAAAGCAATTTACCATTCTCGGATGTCGTTTAAAAATAAGAAACATTTTCGTCTTTTAAAATTATCCAAAAACTAATAGAATGCACACAGAATTATTCAGTGCTTATCTCAGTCCTGAAAAAAAAACACGAAAATTACCTAACTCATTGAAGGAATCAAAAAAAATATTAACAAAAATTTCTCCGTACTTTTTAACTGTTTCTCTGCCGAATAGATCCCAACATTTTCCCTTCAGCGTCATACGATATTTACTTTCATTTCTAATCTTTGCAAATTTATTTTGTATCCCTTATTAGACTCATTGTTCCATATTTAATTCAAATATATTTTATTTTTATGTTATGTTCAAACAGGCAGCATAGAAACGTCAGTTAGACAAAATAGATAAAATTCAGAGAACTTAAATTTTTCAAAATCTAGGCCTTAATTTTCAAGGATTTCTAAATTAGAAAACTTTCTATAAATTAGACGATCAGTTTTAATTACATTTAGAAAATTCCAATCAAAAGAAAATCTTCCCACTGTGAAATGGCGATGACAAAACTAAAAACTGACCTGTATGCATATTATACATGGGGAAAATGACAAAAATGCCCATCTAGTGAGCCCATTCGCTGGGATTCGAACCCCGATGTTAAGCGACTTTGCTACTCTCTCTCTATTCTTATTTACAGTAAACTGTTTAAAATGTTTTTCAGATGTTGCTGATTAATGAGAAATGCTTAACATATCCTTAACGAATGTCATTAAATTACGATACATTCTTTTCTACGACACTTCTTTCCGCCAGAAAAATATTATTGCAAAAATATGATATTTTATCAGTTCTTCAACAATCTTTAAAACGTACTATATTACATTAAATTTTCATAATTACATTCTTGAATACCATTAGAAAATTTGAAGCAAGTGCCTTTACATTGTGAAAATGATCAGAACAAAACTTTTTAGATAAGGATACCGTTTTCATTCTTTGCGTTTAAGAAATTCTGCATCATCTACATCTAAAATAAACTGCAACTGTAAGCAATAACTTGAATTTCTTATCATATCAATTATATTTCATTGCTGAAGTTTTAAATATTTTAAGTAATTGACAATTTGCACTATATCACATATCCTAATATTACCTACCAAAAGTACTTACATAATGAGATCCAAATTACGGGATGCCTCAGCAAAATATTATTTATTTTTAGCACCATTAATCTTGACCCTCACTCCTTTGTTCACTCATTTTTGTGCCAAATCACTTTTCAAATAAAAGGATGCCGCTACCAAATATAAGAAAGGAAGAAAAAGAAGAAATAATTAAAGAAATTAATTTAAAGAAATAATATAGCGAGCATAAAAAAGTATGGCAACAGTTAACACGCTATCAGGAATTATAAAAATATGCTATCTTTAAATATTTTGTGATTTGCTCCGTGGGTTCTTTCTCCCTTGGCGCGCAGGAAGAGTGTCTCTCCTGTCTATACGGCTGATGGTCCGACACTCCCGAGTTAGTCACTCGCAGTGTTTATGCTACGGGAGTGGCTGATATTGATGAGGTTTGCTGTTTTCGCAGGACTATAATAGAACCGTTTTTTCTACGGGGTCCGTTCAGGCGCAGTAGCGACACGTAATTTCACTGTCAAGTCTGCATCTGGGCTGTGTGATCGCTAGAAATTCAATTTTGAAAAAATCGTCGTCTGGAGTTTCGGTCTCCTTTGAAGTACTCTAGAGGCTGGTAATATGGGTTGGTTCGTTCGCCCAGGACTGAGCCTCACCTCTAAAGCTATACTATAAAGCTATACTATAAAGCTATACTAAAGCTATACAAGCTCGAAGAAAGGGATTTTTTATAAATAAAGCTGTAGGGTTTCTGTTGCAGGTGGAGTTCTGTAGATGCTATTAGATGAATAGTGAACTATCGCTGAGTTTTAAACAAATCGCAAAATACTAAATAAGGTTAAAATAATCTTTCTCTTTAGTCTTAATGTAACAGAACACGCGCAACTTGTGTTACAGATAAAACTTCCACCACTTGTGAATATTTAAATTGACATAACAGCCGGTTAAATTCAAACGCTGATAATTTCGTCTAAGACTACCCATAGATTAGATTAAACTAAGTTGGCTCAGCATTCTAACTCATCGGCTTCACCGCATTTTAAAACATCGACTAGCGAGATGCTAAAGCCAAAATATAACTTTTAAACAGAGCTGGCGAGGCTCAAAACAGCAAGACGTGGTTGTCGGAAGCACTAAAAAGATTCAAAACCCTTAGCTTAAAAACACTCAAAGCTAATTTATATTCTGGTGAGGGTTACTGAAAGGAGAAATAACTGTAGAGGCTTAAAGCATAATAACTTGTTAATTAACACAAAGTTAAAAAGACAAAAAGTTAATTACTAGAAGATAAAAAGAATTGTGTAAGTAATCTTATTAAGAAAAATTGAACCGTAATATGCTGAAATGAGGGTAAAAACTGAAAAAAATTCAAGGCAACATTTAAGACTATAATAGGAATTCTATATATATGTTTCTTTGAAAGATTTATGACTTTTCTGTTGAATTTTATGAGACATAAGAGCGAAGAAATCGATGTTTAAAAGTTATGTTAATAGGACAAAAAAGCTATATTAGCTGAAGTGAGTCCAAGAACAGATTAGTAAACCGCGAGCTCAGCGAGAGAATAAAACACGATAACAAAATCCGTATGTGTGGGGTTAAATTCTGAATCCTTTCAGATTTCTTTTTTTAATTTGTTATCAATGTTATATTTATAACATGGGAGAACTGCTTTAACAACAAAACATTTATTTTTTTAGTCTGATGTCAAATCAGACTAAAAAAGTAAATATATTTATTTTTTTATTCTGTAGTATTTTTAGGGATTATATAAAAATGGGATGCAGGAGAAGAAGTTTAGTAAACAGTGAAAAAAGGAAACCAACATAAAAAGGGGAGAGATAGAAATTATGCTACGATGCATTGAGGATGAAAAGAGGTGGAAACTATGGAAACTCTAATGCTGTCGATGTTGTTGGTGTTATTATTATTATTATTATTCGAAACGTAAGTATACTATATTTATTCATAAGTATATTAGAACGCAAAAAAATTTATAAAAAGTGCTAGAATTACTAAGAATGTATTAGAGATGATCACATTACACGCCGTGGAAAAAAATTCGTTCAGTCTTGAATAGTAGACGTTTCTCGCTTCCCAGCGCCACATCCAAAACAAACACCGTATCGCCACAGTACATTACTGTGATAATTCTATTAAGATAACGAAAAACAACAAGCAGTTTCTTTCAGCTTATGAAAGAAAATTGTACAGAACATCTCTGTTGGCTTTCCGATTTCCATTCCATATTGAGAAAATCTATCTGCCAGATGCTTCTTTAATATTATCCAATGATACAGTCAGTGTGAATTTCAAACATTTATAAGTGTTTAGAACAGTATTAAACGATTATCTTTTGATTGATCAGCAATATTCAACTTTAGCATATCATCAGTTATTATAAAAAGAAATGCAACAGATTTCGATGAATAATGCGACTTAAGAAAAGAGTAAACTGTTTAAATACCTTTAAAATTTCTAGGTCCAGCATTAATATTTTTCTTAGATATTGAAACTTTGTTTGTCATAAATAAATAATTCATTCCCCCAAGCTATTGCAAATGAAAATATATTCTTTATTTCCAACCGTTGAAGATTCTTACTTCTTTCCCTGTACTTTCGGATCCGCGAGAGCATAAGCCGTTCCTAACAAGCAAATGATACATTATCGCGTGTCTAACTTGTACCAAACATAAACAAAGATCATCTGGATGTATTTTACCGAAGGCAGATCCTGGATGCAAATTTGATTACCGTGTGCCAAGAAATATGAGTGACGAGCCTCCGTGGGACATACGTAAACCGCCGGCATCGATATAAATCATCGAGAATATCGATTGAATTAAAGTTACCATGTCGACAACCGTATTTTCAGGCTAAACTAGATTATATGGGAAAGGCTAATGCGTTTATCTAAATGTTCTTATTTTATAAGATTCGCTGAATTCTGGGAAATTGGAAAGGTATGCCTCGGAGAAACGTAAGCTTAAATGTGGATCATATCTATGTAATTAGAATCGCATCAGGCAAATGGAGAGGATGTGTACGATTTTTGGCATATATTTGGGTATTTAATTCGGAAAAATATTTGCTAAAAAAGTTCTGCCTATTGCAAAAAGTATGCTAGGCTAAAAAATCTGTTCAATTTCATCTGGAACTATAAAGTTATAATAAGAAACTCTAAGATAAAAGCAATAACTTCGAGATTAAAATAATTACATTCCTAAATTTGGCAAGTCCCGAGTCTGAACCTAGTTAAATTTGAAATATTCCAGTAGGTTTTTTAACTGTAACACGAACGCTATTGTTAATTAACGTCTCATTCATCGTATCAAAATTTATCCTGAAAGGACACATCCATTTCAAAAATAAAAAATCTGATGTGTACACCACAGGACTGCCTTATACGGAATATTAAATTATATTCATGCTTTTCTTCATTTCATTTGAACTTATTTCCTCGAATTTCATTAGAGATATACTTCTCATTCAATTAATTCAGTTCTCACTTCGCGGCAAAGCAAAAATACACAAAACCTCAAAATATCTTCATTAAATATGAAAGATATAGAAAGCCATAAAACAACAAATACATTAAAACAATTAAAAAACAATTTCTACAATTGAAATTAGAGTTTCTACGCAAAAACAAATAATTCGGACAGCAGGCAAGATGGAAGATTTTTCGGTGCAAAAACTCAAATTCCTTTTGGTCCCACTCGACAAAAAGACACTGAAGGTGCAAAAAGACATAATTCACTGTTCTGCTGAAATGCAAACAAGTTTCAAATGTAAACAAATATTGCTGCTATGGTAAGAAAAATTAGGCTTAGCCGCACTTAAACAATTTTTAAATTGTTGATAATTCTACAACTGATGCATGCAGATTAACTAAATAAAAAGTAAGAACAATACAATTTAATCATTTTTAAAGCAAAAAATGCGCAATTTACCAACATATAATAATAAAAAGAACTGAGCTCACAGAGCTGAGTAACAGAGTGGGTATATATACATACTTTTGGCGCAACCGATTGCAACCAAAACGGCATGTGCAGAAGTACATGTTATAGCAGTTTTATATACAAAATTTGAATATTCTAAAGTTACTCGTTTTTGAGTTATGTAGACGCCGCGAAATAATCTCTTCTGAATCCATTTTAAATCCGTTTTTTAATTCGCTTTAGAGAAAAGACTAAATTTTATTCTTTGTTCTGTCCTTACGTGCAGATGTCACGCAAAAACTTCGTTAATTTGCATTCGATAGCCGTCAAAAGGGATATTTTCGTTGAAATATGATAGCCGGAATTTTTTGTGATTACAATACTTCCTTTACTTCGTACAAGAAAGTAAAAAGAGGAATCTAGTTAAGGAAATAACGAATTTAAGGAAATAAAAATATTCGTACAAGTTTGTTTGATGAGCTATGGCATTTTGGAAAAACAATCGATGGAAAAGTATTTCTAATGTTATATACTGGAAATTTACACAGTTAATCTATACAGATCCAAACTACACTAATGTTAACTGAGAAGGCATTTCCTCTTGCTCTTGAGTCTTGATGTGGAACCATGATGACAATAAGATGACTTCTTATTTTGGCTTAACTTTCAACTAAAATAATACCACTGAGAAATTTCAACATAAATCTTTTCATTTACAGTCATCTTGGCTGTTAAAAACCTTAACAGAAAGTTAAAGAACCTCAGCAACTTTAACTTTTGCTTTATACAGGAAAATGAAGTCTTTGCAGCTTGTGAGAATTCAGAAACAAAAGTCAAGCAAAATTAAAATATTCCATTAATAAGCTAAAATGTGCTTACCAGCTCTGGTTCAAAGCCTCAAAATTCCACCAGCAATTACGACTAGAAAGCTAACTCTTAATTATATAATCCAGATGCAGAAAGAAATAATAGTGTGGCTGTCAGCAATAGCTGCCAAAACCTCTCTATCAAACTAAAAAATTATGCTGTTAAATTCGTTAACTAATTTGCGTCGGAGGGAGCTGACAGTAAAAATAAAAATCTAATGTGTCCGAAATATTAAAATATACGCATTTTTTTCCTGCCTTCATTCAAACTTATTTCCTCGAATTTCATTAGAGATATATTTCTCATTCAATTAATTCAGTTCTCACTTCACGACAAGGCAAAAATACATAAAAACTCAAAATATCTATATCAAAAACTGAAAGATATAGAAAAAAAATAAAACACCAAATGCAGTTAAAACAATTTTTAAAAATTTTTTTTACAATGAAACTTGCAGTTTCTAAACAAAAATAAGCAAATTGGCTAACGAGCAAGAAGGCAGATTTTTCGGTGCACAAAACTGAAAGTTTGCTTTTGGTCTCTATCGGCAAAAAAGCACTGAAGGCGTAGAAACTTACTTAATTTGTTGTGCTCATTATGCTGAGTCAATATATGGGATAATTTAGTACCGGAAATGATAATTCCAGAATGGATCAAACATAATTTAATTGGCAATAATAAAAAAGACGTTATTTTGTTGTTGCCAAGTTTAGTTTCTGTAGATTGGCAACAAATTCACAATTCTACTAAGTTTCAAATGTAAACAAATATGGCCACTATGGCCAAAATAATTAGGCTTAGCCGCACTTAAGCAACTTTTAAATTATTGATAATTCTGCAATTATAACACGCAAGTTAATTAAATGCATAAAACCCTTAACGGGAAGATAAGAACAACATAACTGAATCATTTTTAAAGCAAAATATGCACAATTTACAAACATATAAGAATAAGGAATCTGAGCTCACTGAGCCGAGTAACAGAGTGGATATATATATGTATACATATATTTATATACTTTTGGTGCGGCGGATTGCAACCAAAATAGGAGGTGCACATCTACATGTTATAGCAGTCCTACATACAAAATTTCAACGTTCTGAGGCTACTCGTTTTGGAGTTATGCGAGATACATACAACTTGCTTACGTATGTACAGAGGCCACGAAAAAAATCTCTTCTGAATCCATTTAAATCAATTTCATAATTCGTTTGGGAAAAAAGAGTCCTTCATTCTGTTCTTACGTAGAAATATCACGCAAAAATATCGTTAAATTGGATATTTCCATTGAAATATGCTACCCGAAATTTTACGCGATTACAATACTTCCTTTATACTTCGTACAAGGAAGTAAAAAAGACAAAATAAGATAACAGTTAATTAATGTAAAACCCTACAAATGTACCCTCCGTGGATCTCTGTATGTTATCATGGTCTACATTCGAATACTGATCCAAGAAACAATTATGATTTTAAGTTAAGTATATCAGTTTAACCTGTTCTTGAGAAGCATTCAGAATATTGCAGAGGTATAGAAGATAAAAATGAGTGTCCATAAGAATTCTTATCAATTCTTTGTTATTTAATGAAACCTTTTATCTTTTTCTGCATTAAAAATATACAGAGCATGAAAAGGAGAAGAATATAAATATTATTAACATAATAACAAATATAATAATGTCATTAATATAATAACAAAAATATTACCCCAGAAATATTATTTAATAATTCGTACTTGACAAATAAACTATTTTTTTCGGAATTCTGCAGAGTGTATAGAGTCTTGCAAATGAAATCGTCGATTTTAAACAGTACAGAAAAAAATGTAATAATAAAATATGATTAAAAAACGTCTGTGTACAATAAATAATCTTCTATTTAAAATGAAAATGATAATTAATCTACTAAAATGGTAAAAGTAATTTATCTTATAGTTTAATGAGGATATTAGTTTAAGCAATTCTATTTGCAGAATTCATGTACAATTTTATATCACAAGTAATAACTATGTTGGAGGTGATACTCTATATACACCGGTGTGCAAAAATTAAGGACGAAGTCGAAAAATTAGCATATCAGCTGAACGAAGAGGCAGAGCGGACAGAAAGACCAATCAGGAGATTAAGTAAGGTGATGTACGGTAGCACATGCGCAGATATGCAGGTAGACATAATGGGGGAGTGTCTGAGTAGTATAAAGCATGCTGTCGGTGTAAGATCAGTATTTCTGGCAAAGAGATTGCACGCCGTATAGCAGTTAAAATCACACCGAGTTGCTGCCTCAGCGAGAAATGGCGAATAATCAATCTGTTAGACGACATCTGGATGCTTTTACCCGAGGCCGAATCATTGGGAAGTTGGAGGAAGGCCGCAGTGTGACAAGTGTGGCTGCAGAGTTCGGAATTGCTCACAGCATCGTTTCACGACTTTGGAGACAATTTCAAACTACAGGAACAGCTATCCGGGGGTTTAGTAGTGGTCGTCCACGAGGAACCACACCCGCAGATGACCGGTATATTGCCTTACAGGCCAGAAGAAACAGGCGGCAGACAGCGGGAGAAATCGCTAGACACACGACACAGGCGACTGGACGACCGATATCGCGTTTTACCGTGGCCAGAAGACTGCACGGTGGTGGTCTGTTTGCACGACGCCCTGTACGGTGTGTACCTCTAACGCCTGCCCATCGGAGAAGGCGTTCTCTGTGGTGCCGGGAACACCGGAATTGGAGAGACAATGAATGGGGACGAGTACTCTTTACAGATGAGAGCAGATTTAGTCTGAGTTGCGATTCTAGACACATACACATCTGGACAGAGCGGGGAACACGCAATAACCCCTTCAACATCATCAAAAGGGACTGTTTTGGAGGTCGCGGAGTTCTCGTTCGAGCAGACATAATGCTTGGTAGCCGGACCGACCTTCATATCTCCCAAGGAGGTTCGTCACCTGGGACTGCTATTGTAACGAGGTTCTTCTTCCTTACATGCGTCTTTTCACAAGGGCTATGGGTCCTCAGTTCCTCTTCATGGACGACAACGCTCCACCTCATCGCACAGTTACTGTCGAAGAGCTGTTGGAGAGTGAAGATATTGAACACATGAATTGGTCGGCAAGGTCTCTGGATCTAAATCACGTCAAGCAGGTACGGAACTTATTAGGGAGACCCGTGGCAGCACGTAACTTATCGCCAGTAACGATTCCGAAACTGCGATTGGTGCTACAAGAGGAACGAGCAGCAGTGTCTCAACAGCTCATTAACAACCACATATCCAGCATGCACAAATGATGTGAAACCTGCCTAGCAGTCAGGGGAGATCATATCCCCTATTAAAGACCGGATGTTTCTTGCTGGACACCCATCACAGGGATGTTTCGGCCTTCAGTCGCATTGCGCTCCATGCTACTTTTTCAATAAAGCTTCTTTTTATCCCTCTGATTTCTCTTTTAGTTAGTTTTGCTTACATTACTCATGTCCTTACGTATCGGGGATCTTACGGTATTAAATGTGTTTTTTTGGAAAGCTTTTGCACAAAGTTATATTGAAAAAACCGTCTCTTCCTTAATTTTTGCACACCAGTGTATATTATTAACTTTAAATCTGTCTCCTTGTATTTCATAAATTATACCACGGGACTTACACAAATAAGTTATAGCACTAACAAAATAAATAAACATAAATACAATAGCTTTGCAAAGAAAAAAAAATAAAATAAAAATTTGAAATAAAATAAAGTAGTAAAATTAAAAGAACTTTATAATCTAAATTGACAATGAAATTGCGAAAAACAGATATTGTCTTTTTAGTTGGTAAACGTTCTGAAAAATTGTTGGGCAGGATACAAACCGGTGCCTTAACGTGGCCTGAAGCATCTTCCTCTGCTGGATATGATGAACATACTCAAGAAGGATATAATAAATATTTTCATCGCCGCTACCGCAACTACACAAAACACTTAAAGCAAGTCCAGATCGATTTCAATAGCTTTTAAAATTGCCATTACTTGACAAAATTTGAATTATTTAAAATATGTTGGAAATTTATTAATTTTTATTCTATGAAAATCTTTCTGTCCATTGTGCTTTTGGCGAAGCAAAATTTTCTCTATTCAAACTATACTAGGTAGCATCATTTCTATAAAAGTGCTTCCAATGATGAACTGGAACACTGAAATGTAAATCAGGGTGAAGTTTCGTGACTGGTTTTGTTGAACTTAAGTCTTCTCCTTTCCAGAGATTCCAAAATGTCCACGAACATAAGCAGGATGAATGTCGATACTAAGATCTAATCAGGTTTCAGTAATAACCTGAATTTCAACAGCAAGTTCCTCTGATACTCTACTTTTGTATAGTAATTGTAACGATGAAACAGAATATCTTATTGAAATCAGCATTCATCTTAAACCAGTACAAGAATTTGAATCCATTTCACAGCAAAGTGTAAGCATAAAAGTTCAGACTGAAAAACAGAGTACACAGCATTAATTCTGTACTGCTCAAAGACTGTTTCTTGTTTCTCTTTATAAACTTCATTAAGTCTAACTTCATCGCCTTTCTTACTTCTGTCAATAAAACAAATTAATTGGTACTCTCCAAGAATAGCCTCGGAATAGACAACAACTGGTATACGGTTCCTGTTAAAAGAAGGCGACAAAAAAAAAGAATCTGGAAAATTGCCTTCATCGAAATTCGAAGAGGAGTGCTTTCAAATGTTTTCGTGCTTTGCAAAATTTCAATATCAATAGATGGAATACTCCCCCCACGTTTTTAATATTTGCGATAAAAAACTGTAGATGAATTAAATAGATTATTCCTATTAAATTGCATGATAAACTATTTTTCTCCTTTTAAAACATTAACCATCAAATGTATTTTAAATAAAAGCTTATTGCATAAAACTTTTTATATGTATTGTATTTTCTGTTGTTTGGTTTCATTTATCAACCATAAAATCTTTAGTCATTATTAAAACATAAGCAATCAGTCATAAGAAACTTGTGAAATGAAGGAATATGGCTGAAAGACTTCCGAGAATGAAGAAATCACTTTGAATATTCAATTTCTGAAATGCGATGTAATAGCAACTTTGCAATTAGTATTTTATTTGAAACTAAACTGAAAAAAACGAATGTCGCCAATTCCTCATGAAGTATTCCAAGATGGCCAAATTTAAAACAATTTTCCCACAAGAAACGCTTTTTCTCCGTCTGCTTCAGACTGCAATATATTTTTTAAAAAAGTCGCAAATAACTGAATTAATACACTGGTTATCATAAATTAACGAAAGATCACAAAAATAGAGACAACTTCCTCAAAAATAAACCAAACCGTGTAAAATTTGAATGTGTTGCCAAGTAAGAATAGCTGACTAATACTGCAATATGCAAATTAGTTGCGCTGCTCTCGGAATACGTCACCTGCGAGGAGCATAAAAGTCCATGTTTAAGAGCAAGCCCACATATTTCACTGTGATAGTGACATCAGAAATCTGAGATAGCCAATTCGAACAATGACCTCCAGGCATCATTTGCCTGCAGAGCTACGATGGAGAGCCATTGAGAGACTAGAGGCAGGACAAAGAGAAATGGCCTGATGGCTAAATGTGGGTCCTTCTGTGGTTCATAGACTATGGAGGAAACCACAGACCCGGCATCTAGGAGGTTCAGCCAAGAACGACCAACTGCTACGACGAGCGCCGATGATCTATATTTGACATTATGTGCACCCAGAAATAGAACCTCTACTCCGACTCTTCTTAGATCCCCCTTTGCTGCAGCCACCGGAAGGTTGGTGTCAACGTCAATTGAGCGTAGAAGGTTCACGAAGGTGGTCTGTATGCAAGGCGACCAGCCATTTGCGTGCTGCTCACGTCACGCCATAGGAGGGACCGTTTGCAGTGGGCACGACAACATGTCCACCGGACTCCTGATCAATGGAGGCTGTTCTCTTTACAGATGAGTCCAGGTTTAGTCTAGAAAGCGATTTTAGGCGTTTTTTGATATGGAGAGAACCTGAAACCCGTTATCATCCGTCAAACATCCGTGAAAGAGATGAGTACGGAAGATGCAGTGTCTTTGTTTGCAGTGGCATCTCTTTGGGTGGACGCACAGACCTCCATATCTTTAGGAAGAAAACCGTGATTGCTCAGGTTTATAGAAATGACATCCTTGATGCTTATGTGAGCCCATAAGACGGGGCAATAGGTGATGCTTTCTTGTTACAGGACGAGAATGCAAGACCACACAGGGCTCGCATCGTAGATGGTTATCTTCAACAGGAAACAATTATGCGCATGGAATGGCCAGTTCTATCCCCGGATTTAAATCCTATCGAGCACATTTGGGATGCTTTAGGAAGACGTCTAGCTGCTCTCAATCTGTCCCCTCAGACCCTTGCCGCGCTTGCAAGAGCAATGGCTCTCGCTTCCTATGGAACTGGTAGACCGCATAATTGAAAGCATCACACATCGCTGTATGTGTTGTATTGCTTACAGAGGCGATCATATTCCATATTGAAGGCACTTTTCCTATAGCAAACTGGCACCTTTGATTTGTTCATTTTATACATGTGCTAATTTCTATAATCCCATAATTGTCTGGTAATTTCTTTTTATGTTATTTGATACCTTATTATGTGTTGTATATTGTGGGTAAGTTTCATAAAATTCTACATGTAACTTTTTCAGTAATTGTGATTTTTGTGATTTTTCTTTAATTTATGATAACTAGCTTATTATTGCTATCATTCTTGTTTTAAAAGACGGTGAAACGTTTGTTTTACAATCTGTAGAGGTATGAAAACTTTATATCCGATATGTTTTTAGATGTTGAAGCTTTAAAATCATATACATCAAATAGTTTAAAAAATCGTGCAATTTTCCAGAAAATCGTTTAAACATTAAATAAAAAGAAATATAAACCAAATTTTGAAAAAAGCGCTTCCCTATATTGCATTGTCATCGACAAACAGTGTATTTATTTGTAGTACAAAATTTGAACTTCATATTTTATGTGAAGAAAGTTAAAAATCGGTGACAAAATTTCACTCACTCTTGAACAAAAAACAAATCGCTCAAGTGGCAGAAAAAATTTATAGTCCATTGGAGAAAATGTGTGATGGATATGGAAGATGAGACGTAAGTTTCCCAAACTGTTTATTTTCTGTATGGAGTTGAGCGTTATCTGTATGTAGTCAGGAATAATTGACATTTTCTTACGTGATCAATCGTTAGCATTAAGCAGTAGAACTCCATTATTTCATAAGTTCTAACTGCTAATGTATTTTTCCCGCACCTGAACTATATCCAGATACATTTGTCAGGACTGAGTGTTCGGTGCATATTCTTGGCAAACATCTTCGTGAACTCCTTAAATCCTGATCTTTAACAGGGAACTGAATGCAGCTATGTTCTGTCGTAGAATACTGTGATTAAGTGGTAGAAGAACTGCACTTGAAAGGGATTTAAAATCCTCTTTTATTAAATCACTATTATGTACAACCACTTCCCAACTCGGGAGGGATACAGAAAGTAAAGACCACACTTGGGTCTAAAATGAACAATCAAATAATATTTAAACTAAAGCTAAATAGAAATTAAATAGTCGTTGCTCACAGAGCTATAACGCGAGGTTGGCCTCTAAACTAAATGGTGCGTAGCAAGATTTAACTAATACTGACGCACTTCGAATTACTTCAATAAGCAATCACGTAAAAGCGCTAAGGCTTAGAATTTAAATGCTAGCAAGTCAAGAGAACGTCGAATAGCGTGACCGTGGTCTGAGACTAAAAGCTCTCTCACACTTAGAGGTTTCTACCTCCGGTTTAAATACTCCTTAGCTCCACTTCAAATTAACATAAAGCTGAAAACGCGCGCTTCTTCTAACGGGAAGTTGAAAATGAGAACAGATAGGAAAGAATAAACTAAAATAAAGCTTTGTTAGTTTAACTAAAACCTTACACATTTAACATTTCACCTCAAGGAAAAATATAGTGAATGATATTAGCAGAAGTGAAGAACTTCTTTGAATGCAAAGGTGACATTGGTGAGAGCCTTTCATTCCTAACTTTTATGACAAACGTATCTATAGTATAGAGTACCCAGTCTTCTTGTACAGTCACAATTCGTTACAGAAACCCTTTTGCTTATTTTCAAGAGAAAAATGCATGCTGAACGCATACTGAACGCAAAGTTGAAAACGAAACATGGTGTTCGGAGAACATCATGTTTCGTTTTTAACTTTCAGTTCGTGAGGTACTTAATAAAAAAATTTCCTTACACTCCTTATCATTGTCAAGTGCCTTGAAATAGTTTCAAATTGTATAGTTAGAGTCTATTCGATATCTGGTAAAATTTTCAGTGGATATGTTTCTATAAAATACTTTGATTCATTCAAATCAGTGGCGGAAGAACGGTTGCCACGAGGGTTCATTTTGTAGCTTCATATCTCCTGACAAAAAATTTGCAAACCAATAGCGAGTGGATCTCTCATTTAGTTGTTTCTCCACTCTATGTTTATTGATGTTTTTTATTGCAGCGGTACAAAATTTCCGATCTGAACGCGTAAAGTTATGGCAGCTTCAATGACTAAATTCTGTAATTGATTTGATGTCGGTAGTATTTAATGTTTAATGCTTTTTTAAAGAAACATATATAACAATCGTATTATTATTCACAAATGGCATTGTCCCATTATATAACAACTACATAAACCTCAGTTCCCCCTTTCTTCCGCAATCAAAAGAAATCTGATGGGATTCAACGGATATTTTCTTTGGGATAACTTATTAGGACATTTGATAATTAGTTGTCATCTTTTGTTTAAAATGAAAATTCCAGTTTCACTCAGAAATTCCAAAAACAATGCTTCGGTGAGTCATATATTCTATACTGCATTCTTTTACATGTATTAAGTAAAACAAAAAGTTATATGAACATCCATATTTTCCGAAATAAGTTAATTTTGGAGTTTTTGTCAACAATATGCTCCAAATATCACTTTGTTTCAAAATTACGTAGCCATTTTTCAAATTTACAACATTTAGTGAAGTTATAGGAAATTTATGAAGCATTGCTTTAACTGCATCATTAAATTTTGTATCCTTCCATTAACCAATAAACCTGCTGTGTTTATTAATCGCACATCTACAGCTTATGGAACACAACATCACTAGCTAAACAAATTTAAAGATGACGATTTAGGGTTATTCTTAAACAATGTGAATGAACATGAATCTTCAAATCTTCTAGATTCCTTTTATTAATTGAGGGTACAACAAAAAAGTCCTTCTCTAATAACTTATCTTAGCTTTACTTTTACTTCCCTCGTTTTCTGAACCCATATTTATTTTCTTATTGGCAATTTTATGTTTTATTTTACCTCCTTTCTGGAAATTCCATAACCGTTATTATGAACTCTAAACGATAGTTCAAGTCCTAGATTATAGACCCTTGGAAGTTCTTCAAACGTTTCATCTTTTATGTGACCATCATATAGCACACAGAATTTATTTGCAATTTAGACTAATAAATTATTAATACTGATCATTTATCAGACTAAATTCAGGCTGATAAATACCCAAAATTTGTGAAAACGTGTATTTCTCAGATGTTTTCTACCACCATTATGCACAGGTATAATTTTTAATTATTCAGTAGCTATTTTAATATTCTTTAACTATTAACTATGAAGGTCCTTTCTTAAAGTAGAACTGTTTTGAGATGGATAAGAAGTAAAAGAAGTAAGAATTAATGTATAAGATATTTCTCCAGTCTTCTTGGCATGCCTTCGTGGTGTTATGGTCAGCACGAGCGGCACTTCTAGAGGTCCGTGGTTCGAATCTCGGCGAGAGTATTGCTCATTTTTCATCTCTCCTGCTCTCAAAAAAATACCTAATGTTTCTACAGTGGCGTTCGAACAAAAAAGGTGGTGAATGATGATTCTTCACCACCAGGATTTGGCGACTTTTCCACCAGGATTTGGTCACTTAATCCCCAATCGTCCTTTAAAAGGGGGAGTATGCAAGGTATTTATCCCACCTTCTTGGTATGCATTCGTGGTGTAGCGGTCAGCGCGCTCGGCGCGTATTCGAGAGGACCGTGATTCGAGTCCTGGCGAGGGCATTGCTCATTTTTCAACTTTTTTTCTTCGAAATAACCTAGTGTCTCTACAAGGGCTTACCGTCTAATTTCCTACTAGCGCTATTAGCAAATCATATTTTATGTGCGAAATTTTGTTTTAATCTGTTATTTAAATTTCAAGCAATTTTAATCCAGTAATTATAATATTTATTTTTTATTAATTTTATAATAATTGATTCGGGGAGGAAAACGAGATAGCTATCATTTTGTTGTCTGTTTGATTGCAACATTTTGTACGTGTAATGATATTCATTCTTCAGTTTTTATTGCCAGGTTTACTGACGATTTATATTTTAAGTTCTTTACCAGAAAGGAAAAATGATGGTAGTATTTTTCTGTGTGTTACAGCGAAGAAAATCGACAAAGGCTTGCATACAAAAACAATGACGCCTATTGTAAATAACTAAAAGAAAATTCCATGAAAGTATAAAAAGAGGAAATCATTCTAATGAAAAAATGATGATCAAACTTACCAGAAAGCAAAATAATAGCAATATCTTTAATAAACAGAATTATTCAATTTTTAAAATAAAATTTTTCCATATTTTGTTTTAGTCCCGACAATTCTAATAAGAAGCTATTCAAAACCTTCTCAATTATTCTTATTAATTATTTTTTTTTACGAGGGATCATAATGTTTTTTATGAATTTATTGTAAAAAATAAAGAAATCTGGAAATAATTAAGATTTAAAACAAATTCTGCATGTTATTAAAATTTTTAATATTTTTTAAAAAGTATATTATTTATATCTTTTTATTGAAGGAAAATTTTAATACATTAATATAAAAGTATGCTAATGTATTACTGATATAAATTCTAAATTGTGCTTATGACAAAATAAAAGAAAACATTTCAAATCACAAGTACAGCTTTCGAGCAGTTAAGAAAACCTCTTACCCAAACATTTATTATTTGTAACAATATGAATAATGATTACCCTAATGATGAAAAAGATAGAAGAAGGACAAAATAATGAGCTGATTTCAAAAATATCCCGAAAATGATTTGAATGTTTTAAGACTAATTTCTTTGAATTCATACAGGTTAATAAACAAATAATATAAAATTTCTTATGTGAAAAGGGAGCATAATGTTACGTCAAAAGCTTCAATTACTGAACAATTGGAAATTTATAGCAAATTTTCGAGATAACGAAGTTTAAAAAATTGCGTAATAGTGCATTTAAATTAAAGTTCTTTGTTCATTTCCTTCCTGAAAGAAAGCTTTGGTGTATAATATGCCATTAATACCAGTGATTACGAAGATCTGTTCAGATAAATTAGTTGCATGTTGCAAGAGTACACTGTTTACGAGGGTCTCTGTTTATTACCTTGTTTGTAATACAGTTGCTTGCATTAAAATTATTATTTTAGAAGAACAACTTTAAATAACGATTCTACTCATTTTGGTTTTTTAATAACGAATTTGATTGAAAAACTTGAGTCAAATGAATGAGTCGGAATTAAAATTGCTTCAAAGTTTAGTAATATATTTTCTCTTCATTTGTGACCGATTAAAAGCCCTTGACCTCTCACGGAATAGGAAAACTCTATTCAGAGCTCATTTTCCTTCTTTAATCATACAACAAAGCAGGAAAACGGAAATAAACCCGTAAGTTTGTATAAACCGAAAGTCACGATCATGTATTCAAACATAACCGTATTAAGAGGCCATAACCTTGCTCACCTTTGTGGCTTTCACGTATCTGCATAAAACAAAGTATTCATATACATCATTTACTATTGTATTTTGCTAATGTTAACCCAAATTCTCTGCCAAAGCGTCCCAACAGTGTATATCAACAGGCTTACAGAGTTAAGTTATTAGCAATGACAACGACAATTTGAAGCTGATTCCTCCAGAAAGATTTGAACCAATTTAAAATCTGCAAAACCCCGATTTCATTCTAACCTGTGAGAGTCTGTGGTAGTTGTTTTAGTCCATAATGCTTCGGATAATGAAAGATATTCACTGTTCTAATCCTAAGAGCAGTTTTTCAGTAAAGTAGTTCCAGTGAGAAACCGGAAAACTCATACCATCAGGATTTGGCGATTGGTATCGCCGGGATTCGAACCAACATCTAATTCCGTGGCTAAATTTGCTGCAGCATCGGCAATCTCATTTTCAGAATTTTCTCACTGTCCCCGAAGATAAGAAAAATCCTGTAATAATGCTATAAGTTAATTTCTTCCTATTTTCACGTGTCTTCTTGGTGTAACTGGACAGCACGTCCGACTAGTAGTTGGGAAGTTCGGTGTTCGAATCCCGGCAAGGGAATTGCGGATTTCTTCAGTCTCTTGGATTCGAAAAATTTTATATTGACTCTACAAGTGGCGCTCGAACTAAAAGATGCTGGACAATAATTCGTCACCACAGAATATTGGCAGTTCGCTCCCCTCATCTCCAATCGCCCTTTAAAAGGAAGTGTATATAAAGTATTTTCTTTCTCCTTTCTGAGGTCCTTCATAATGTAACAGGATAGCATGTCCGGCTAGCAATTGGGAGGGTTTATATGCAAATCCTTGCGAGGGTACTGCCTATTTCTTCAGTTTCGTGACTTGGAAAAAAATTTCAAAGTAGAATTAAAGGACTCTACGAGATAATATGTAGAATTATTCAGAAATAAGTGCAATGTAATTATGTAAATGTCAAAATCTTGCAAAATTTTAATAGTTTCCTCAATTTCAACAGAAGGCCTCTGTACGATATTACCTTCTTGCAATAACTGTAGCAAGGAAAACGAACCGCTACATATTAGAATCGCACTGATCTCAAACCAATACTAGACACTGCAATCCATTTCGCAGCGACGTTTACGCAGAGCAGCTTAGCATGTAAGCCACATCATTCGTTGCGAAGCCTGCGCTATTTGAACTCGCTGTCTTTTTATTTCCAAACTCAGCAAAAGCAAGGGCAACTTTGCTGTTTCGTTGCATTTTTTTTGGGGGGGGAGACATTTCAAAAATATTATAGGAACAAACAATAACTGTCACAGAGTTAGTCCCTATTTATAGGATATTCCAGATAGAAAACTGGAAGACTGCCGTTAAAAAAGTTAGAAGAGTTGCCTCCTTCCTGGGTGGGTTTCTTCATAGCAAAATTGCTTAATATTTCAATGGCACTAGGAGGAAGACAAGAAGGAACATCATAAATAATATCTATATAGCGACGTACAAAGTTCTTAAAAAGAAATTTTCTTTTAAACCTGACTGGAAGTTTGAAGCTTGCTTTTTGCATAAAGATGCGCTGTTTGATGTTTATAAAATAACAAATATTCTTCTTTGCTTATAAATCACTTCATGAAGGTTTATTTCAATATGCATTAAGAGAGAAACTTCATGCATCTGTGAGGTCAGTTAAGTATTTTGAACTAATTTAAATGGAAAACTACTCATCTATTTGCCATTTGCCAAATCAATAGTGTGTAGAGACATTAGATATTTTTTAGAAAGCAGGAGAAGTGAAAAATGAGCAATTTCCTCGCCGAAACTCTAACCTCGGACCTCTCGAATACGCGCCCAATGTGCTGACCATTACACCACGAAGGCATGCTAAGAAGGCGGGAGAAATATCTTATAGCGATTATATTAAAAATTATTGAAGGGAAAGATTTGGTCCGATTATTACACAAAGAAGCTAAAAATGATTTTCTACATTTGTTTTTTGTTTGTAAAATCTATACTGTAAATATAAAAAAAATTATGCTCGGTAAAAGGGATTCAGCCAGCTCAAGAAGTATGCAGACTTACTTAGAATCCAACAAAAAAACAATGGGGGCAGAATGTAGAAGTTAATAGGGGAGTAAAACGCTGAGTGATTAGATTTCCATGTCCCTCACTGTCTATGCTTGCTATTTAATTGACTTCAAACGTGGTGTGAGTTTGCAATTTAGGTTACAGCCGACTGATCATTGAGCAAATTTAAAATGTTATCTGTCGAATCAAGTTTCAGACGAAGCGTTTAATTCATGTTTAACAGCTCCTTCTTTGATCACTCGAAAGAAACAGCCTGAATGTGGATATAAGAATTTTAAAGGCATTCAAATTCTTATTATTAATGCAGGAATTTTTTTTCGTTATAATTTAGATGTGTAATGTCTGTAAACTACGAATTTTAGTAAGCATTTTTCAGTAATTTTAACTTTGGCGTACTATTTTCTTATATCGAACGTTAGTCAAGTTCTACCCGTGCGACGGCAGTAGAGTTACAACAGTAAACTCAAGCCAGCTAACAGAATAAAACAAATGAGAAATCTGAAGCATGTAAACCTGAAATCTGTAAACGACAAGACTTCAAATGTAATTTACATTTTGCTTCCATATGTTGAAATATATATTGAAACACATCTATAATTTTCTCATTTACATGCCTCTTGCACTCACACGGCTTTTCACCTCTATCCCGATTCATTCCTCTTCATAGCAATAATAAAGTATTTCATTTATATGATTTAAGTATCAATATACGTCGTTTTTACTTAGCGTATCTACAGCATTTCATTTCGCAACTCAAATACTGTTTCTTGGAGTAATTTCTGTTTTCAGAAGTATTTGGAAGTTCTAGAATGAGGCAAAAGTAAAACATGGAACATCTCGGATTGGATACGGATTAAGCTGGTGAATGGAAGTCAGATTGTTTGAAGGACAGACAATGGGTTCTGCTGACCAGACAAGTCTGTAGACATGAGACGCTTCATTCCTGTGTCACTTAATAAACATATTTTAAATTGGCTGTTGTTTACCTTATCTTAGTGTTTTTCTTAAGACTCAACAATTAAACTGCACATCAGACTTAAATGTTAAACCTGGAAAAAACGTTTAATTTTCAACTGTGTCAAAATCTTGCTGTGATAAGTGGTATTTATTCAATATGAGCAACTGAAATAACATGTGTATTCTAATTTTTATGATAAATGTTACACGATTCAAATTTCGGCGACGGCAAATCTCGGCAAATCTAAGTACTAGCAAAACGACACAACCTCATTACTGTATTTTTGTTTAACTGCATTGCTGTATGTACACATTTCATTAATTTTATGTAACTTATTTACTTTTTTAACTTTTACATATTTATTTATTTTATTCATTCTTGCATTTATTTATTCATTTTTGTTGTACTTGCTCCTCTGTCCTTTCGACTATTAATTGCTAGAAATTCTTCAGAGTCTTGGTTAGTCATTTTCCTACCTTTGATACCTAGAGCATACATGTATACGACAAAGACCACGAAAACGATCATGCAATAAACCTTCGCCGAGATTTGAACTCCAGACTGAACTACTAATGTTCAGCAACTTTTCCGCTTGGGTTGCTGGTGGGTCTCGTAGTACTGAGTAAAAGAAAAAATATTAATAGTTATCAAAAGAGTATTTCGACATTCTAAATTCTCTGTTGATATCGTAAATTAAATAAAGTTACTAAGTACACATACGTCCACTGCCTATATTATTAAAGAAATAATTCGCAGAATAAAAAGTATGCGGAACATTACAGAGTTAGACCTAACAAACGGAGATTTAGTTGTCAGGCTGGAAGATGTTAATAAAACAACTTTCATGAGATCAGCGACTTACGTGTTTTTGCGCTTATCATTTGGTTGTTGGGTAGTTCATCAACCTTCAGTTAGCGATGGATGTCATTCTTCAGCTGGTCCTATAGGAATTTTTTTTACATACCTAACATAATTGTATTCTCTGAATCACTAGAAGAACAATTAAAAGTCCTCCGCGTAGTATTTTCTTTATTAAAAGATGCGGGACTAAAAGTAAATACGAAGAAACATAAATGGGCTTCTAAAAGAAGTAAGGTATTCAGGATTTAAGATTACTGAAGAAGGAACTAAAACAGACGAGTCGAAAATTCTTGCAATGTAAATCTTCCCCGAACACTGTCAAAAAAGCATCTTTTCTTAGATTATGTTTGTAATGCAGAATGTTTAACAAAAATTCTCAAAATATTTCCGAACACTCTTGAAGTTAAAAAGGAAAGCCTTAAGTGATCTTAAGAGCAGACAGGGCCTTCTAAATTTTAAAACACGTATTGCCTCAGCCCTGGTTTTGAAAGCGCCCAACCCACAAAATACTTAATAACTTAAATGGTTCCATCTCTATTCTCAATAAGAGGAGATCTGATGAGAGAGTGGCACTAGTTATGTATTTTAATGGAACTGAGTGCAGAGGAAAGAAATTCCGCGACTGAACAGGAAGCCCTGTCAAGTGTGTGTACGGAGAAGTTTAGAATTTATTTCACGGAGAAACAAGTTAGAATTTTCGCCAGTCAAGCGACGTTAACGAAGTTGAAAAATGGAAACCTCAACATCGTCCTCGCAAAGAGAACAAGTTAGCAGATGCCTTATCAAGAGTTAAGCTGGTAAAAATGTATTTCAGGGTGCCCCTTGGCGAAAATTGGCGATTTCTCGCAATTGGTCAGCAGCGCACAATTTCAAGATGGCCGCTACACAAAACCAAAATAACAGGTCAAAGAACTGCACAAACTCGGTGTCCATGTACACATCGATCTATTTTCACTTAAAAAACCTCAGAGAATTGCACAAATTCATTGCGTACTCTCTTGACTTTGTCCATGTATACATCAATCTATTTTCACTTAAAAAATCAGGAGAATGATGACGTCATATAATGTTAAAACAAAGTTATTTATCACCAAATTGAACAAAATTTGTAGTTAATCGAAGTTCAATAAACTGCATTTTAAATCACACAATGAAATAGCATAAAAAAGGAAATACATCTTATTACATATACAAAAAAGGAAATATCGACTTACCATATTTAGAAATTTCTGTCTTCAGTCTGTGGCACACAAAATTCCTTAACAACATCCAAAAGCTTTCTAAAATCATCATAACTAGAATAAAATACTGCCGCCACCACATAAATTCACAAAAATGTAGAGCCAAAAATATCCTTCGTAATGCCGGACTGTCGGTGGCATTTCTTGCATGAACCTTTCTTGCAACAAACCCATTCAAAGCCATCTGAACGATCTTTATGTTCACCCATACGCATTTCCTTCATACAAACAGGATACTTATAATGACTACTAAGTAAAACTTCATTTACACACCAGTCAATTAATGCTTTTTTCCCCTTTCGTTCTAAATCGTACAGAAACTTAACATTAATCTTATCACATACACCCATTTTACGGTGTACAGCCCAAAATAAGCAATGTACTTCCTACCTGACATCCACCGCAGAAAAAGACCCTTACAAATATTTTCCCTCAGTCAAATTCACCGCAATCATACAACCAATCAAGTCATAACATTCAACTACTCAGGTTACCATAAATGAAACAACAATTTGGCGATAAATGAAACAACAACTTAGCGATAATCCAAGGGGCACCGTAAAATATAGGCTAACCGTTAAGTTAGACGAAAACGGTAATAAAATAAATTGCATCATATTAACATCTGTCATTTCTGATTCTAGCAAACGCTGATTAAAGAACCGCAGCGCGATCTAGAATTTGGGAATTTATGCGTATATAAAAGGTCCGGGAAATTTTAAGTTGTGAACAAAATAGGAATTTTAAGGGTAGGGGAGAGCATTATGAAATAATTGATAATATTCTATTTCAAAGAAAAACAATGAATAAAAATTTATAATTACAACCGAGACATCCCATCAGTTTTGATACTCGACGTCTTGTACGACTTACATAACAATCCAGGTTCAGCACATGAAAGCAATACAGAACGTAGAGCAATACAGTAAGCTGTTTCCTTCTCAAGTTGCAATGCATTATAAGCCAATATACTCAAAGCTGAGTCACATGCACAAAGCGTAAATATGTAAATTGCTCGGGCGCTGGCTATTGTTGTTGTTGTTACATAATAGCATAGTCACAACAACATAAAGTAAATAAAGAACGTTATTTGTTAGCGATTACTCAAGTTTCTAAGTGCTGTGAACCAATACCATTTCGTTGTGCTCCAGGTAATGTCATAGCAAACGCATTTTTAAAGAAATATATTTTTAAATTTAAAGTCTCACTAAAAATAATTTCAGAGAATGCAAAGCAATTTGTAAGTAATGTTCTTGAGAAGTTTTCCAAAATTCTGGACGTAAAACACACAAAAATGGCATCAATCAGATACTGCTGAGAGCATAACTAGAAATGCGTTGCATACAATTCATTTATAAGTGAGAACATCACAGCAGCTGGGATTTCAATACTGAAGCATTAGCGTACGCATTGCGTCACAAGGAAGGTGAAACAACAGAATAATTACCGAAAGAATTATTTCTGTGCCTAAAGACACCCTTAGATAGTTTTGTGTAAGAGAGGAAACGGGAGTTTCAACGGAAAGACAAAAGTTAATCGATGAGACACTGAATATGTCGGATAAAGTCAGGGACTTTATCCGACTCAAAATGTCGGATAAGGAAAAAATTATATTTTGATTAAAGATAGATTAATATAGCTATAAAAACTGAAGAGAAATTACTGAAAATGAATCATACGCTGCCTTCCTCGGAAAAAAAATTAACATGTAAATTTAATCCTGAATTTGAGGAGCCGAATTTGGTAGGAAAGATCAAAGTATTTTTGCAAACAATTTGGGCAAATAAAAGTTAACGAACGTCGATCAAATTAAGACATTTTAAGATACGGAGGATATGCCGTTATTGAGAAAAATGGGAATTCAACCAGAGGTACCACATGGATGGTAGACACAGGCGATAGGCAAAGCTGAGAAAGAAGGGTTTCAAAGAAATTTGACAAAAGGACTCTCCTTAAGAATAGAAAAGATGAAAACTTGATGATGACAATGCAGAATACGATCGATGAAAAAGTGCCAGTGCCAAAGAGGTTGGGACAAACGGAAGGGCCGGAAGGAACTAGGTAAAAATAAGAAGCGAAGGTCTAGGGATATTATGACGGAGGGGGGGGGGAAGCAGCGCTGCATAAAAATTGACGTGAGAAAGTTAAATACAAGATCAAGAAAGCAAGATAAACTGCTGAAGGGACAAACATACAACACCAACAGGCCTCGTAGGAGCTGCAGCACCGGGAAACTAAAAGACATTGCGGTCCGGAAGCGAGAGAGAAAAGAAAGTTGGAAACCTAGGAAGGACCATTTCTTCGTCATCGCAGGTTCAATATGCTTCAGAGAGGGATTTATGTAGGTAAGACATTAGCTCTAAATTCGGAGTTCGAAGGGGAGTCCAAAAGCAGCCGCTTTCAAGGCATGTGGCCTCTGAACTACGAGAATCATCGATAAAGCAAATGCAAAGGGAAAAGAAATGTACAAGCTACCAGTTCCGAAATTGGATTCCGAAACTGGTGTCAACAATGACTGAGGCAATGATATAGTACAAAAGACGATGGCTTAGAAAAATAAAAACCTAATTTTTTTTTAATATTTCGACTTTTTTTCCAAAATTAAAGCAAACTAAAATATATATGTTGTAGAAAAAAATAAAAGTAGTAGTGCAATTAGCTGAAATTGAATAATTGAAATGTAAATGATTACCAACATATGAAAAGTCAACATATTTTATCAATTTAAAATAAAAAATTTTATTTTAAAATAAGGATTACATGATATATTAAAAAAATAAAACACATTTATCTCAAAATATTTCTGTAATTTTTTGCGCTATTCTTCTGGAGTACACAGCGATCTGTTTTCACTTGAATAAAGAGTCAGAGAATTGCACAGATTTGACATCGCTCAAATCTCGACAACGCCGGCTGTCTGCCAAACTCATCTCCTAGTTGTTCACTTTAGATATTTTGAGGAAACTTTTTCTGTATTACTGCAGAAAATTTGCCGCAGTTTCTTCTATTGTTGGTAAATTCCACAAACTCATATTTAAATTAAAGGTAAAAATATCAATATTTCTCTCTAAAAGACACTGGAACATAAAATAAAACAAAAAGAACGCATACGAAAATGGCGACTTTGCTTGATTGTAGAACTGTTACGAGCGTGGTTTCCTCAAGAATGTTTATGCACGTGGTTACCAGAGTTTGGCACATTCTGAAAATTTGGCGAATTCTATCGATGTAGTTATGATAAAGTGAAAGACCGTGAAAGACCGAAATTGGAGAATGCAAACTTTCACCGTAGAATGTCAACATTCACCAAATACGTCGGTGAAAGATCGAATATTGCATTACATTCTTGTACATTCGGATCCTCACCGGTGTATGTCGACGATCACAGATATGCTCTGGTGTAGGTCGAAAAGACAGGAGTAGACAAACAGGCGACTGGCTGTTTCCCGTAAATGCAGTTGCAAAAGCAAGGGCCTCTTGTGCAATCCAAAGTGTCATAATAGTTTAAGTTAATGCAATAAATAAGATTTGAATCACATAATTTAGTATTTCTTCATTTAGAACGTACCGTATAATTAAGTAAGTTTTTAACTTCTATTATTTTCCTTTCTCATTTTGAATGTACTGTGTGTTTTAAGTTCTTATGTTCTTAAGTTCTTATTTTAAGTTTCAAGTGCGTTTTTTCGCGACTGAATTACGGACAAGAAAATATAATATTCTTATATATTCAATATTCACCATTAGTACATGGTGAATGTCGACATTTACCGGTGTAAGTCAGAAATAAGTGTATTTGGAAAATATTTCGGACATACACCAAGCGACTACGTGAATGTTGACATTCACCAGTGAAAGTCGACATTCTCCAGACTTCGGTGTTTCACCGTAACAATAACACATAATACATGTTGTTGCTCATGCTTACTTGTCTGACAGAGTTAGCCCAAGCCCACGAGAATTCTCCTATCAAAGAGCGCTAGATTACGCCTGTCGTTGGCAACAGCCTTGAGCACCTAACAGGTGACAGTACGATTTGGCTCAGTTCCGCCTCCAATTTTGGAGGAGAGCACCCCGGGGGGACGGGTCCCTCTTCCCTACCACCAAACCACATGAGAGGACTTTTGACTCGCCGGATATTTGAAGTGCCGTCATGCCGCACCGACACTATACATTTACAAACATCCATGCCTTCTCCCAAAATTCGAACCCGAGCCCTTCGCACGGCAGTCAGCGACGCTAACCATTATACCGTTTGAGCGGCACATATAATATCTACATTTAACCACTGGCGACTGAGGTGGAACAAACTTAAAAATGTTTTAATTATATATTTGTTTGTTTGATGGTTAGATATATAGTCTGGTGGGGATAATTCACCTCGAAGAGTATAAATAACACTTTATTTTTATTGTATTGTACTAGCTAAGCGATGTGGAACCAACAGCATGTGTTACAACTTCATTTATACAATACAAACAACAGCAATACAATCAACAATACAAATCGAGGAACATGCTTATACACCCATTAAATTAAATATCATTCATCAACTGAAACTAGTAAACATTTAACCCCAACGTTTTAATTCCACTTGATCTATTTTCTATTTTGGTAACAATTACTGTACTCCTTAAAATTTAAAACGCCCTTTTTTTCATATGAAGTCAGATAGCCCGGTATGCACTTAAAATAGATGGCGTCTTATAATCACAAATTTTATTTTTCCTAGTCAATAATTATTCCGAAATAATTAAATTATTCATCCTGATAATATTTAAAACTGACTTAATAACTGAAATTTAGAGGTGTGTTCTTAGAATCAGTGGCTTCTTAGAATTGAACCAATACGGTTGTAAAGCGATTAGGTATTTTTTTAGCGCCGAGAAACATCAAAAATATGTAATACTCTCGCCAGGAATCAAATTCGGAAACTTCAGATTGCTATCCCAATGTGCTGTCTTCGAGGGGGCGCGGTAAGAAAGCAGAAAAGGACCTTTCATACTCCTCTACGCTTATATAACAAGACAACTATATAAAGAGAGACTGGGGAAGAGGGTTTTCAATCGCAAATCCTGGTGAATCAAATCACCACATTTTATTTCCCGCGCCGCTGTAGAGTCATTAAGGTTAGCCGAAGCAGGGAACCTGAAAAGTTTAGAATGCCCTTCTAAGATTCGTACTCCGCACATCCCAGTTGGAAACTAGACGTTGTTTCCAATTACACCACGAAAGCACCCAAAAAACGCCTTATATTTCCCGCCACTTTATCGGCGACTGGACAGGCGGAATCCTCTCGCCAAATCCTAGCATTATAGCATAGTGACGAATTATAGTCCCCATATTTTTTGTTCGAATGCCACTGTAAAGACAAGTAGCCAGTTTATTTCGGAATAGGAGACATGGAAAATCTGCAATGACCTCGTGGAGATGAAAATTCCAGACCTTCCAGCCGGATGTGTCAGCAGAACGTGCTTCGAATTACACCTCGAAGGCACGCGATGAGACAAGAGAAAATATTTTACACACTAATAATTATTATATTTTATCTTTATGAGTTAAATTTCTCAGTTGTGACAAAAATGAGGACTCTAGTCTAACCTCCCTCAAAATGTCAATTAAAAATAACCTTTCTTTTTAATATTTCGAAGGAAATATATTCGAAATATCTATTGCTTACAGCTCACTGATTTATGTCTTGGCAAAATAAAAAATATTACCACTTCAGTCCATTTTCAGTTTGTGGACTTTGCGTTGTCGCAAAACAGAAAATATTATTAGTTGAAATATTTGTAGGAAGCCTCTCGCGCATTCGATCAAATGAAAATGTAGAATTATGTGTTGAATAATTAGGTTTTTTTCTTTGTTGAGTAACTGCGCAAGTTCCCCGTGGCATAATTGATTACAGTATAATAATATAATCAAATATAATAATATAAATCATATAAATATAAGAGAAATTTTTTTCTGCCATCTACCCTTACCATTGTGGAAGCTGATTTTAAATATGAAATTTTATATTCCGTTAAGCGTAATTTCTGGAGTTGTGATTGGATCGCCGGGGGTGGAGTCGTTATGATTAGCTTGAAATTGTTTCGGATGCTAATTTAAAGTCTGCCGTCCAAAATCAGATAAAGGTTTTTTTTTTTTAATCTTATGAGTTTTTAACTTCTTAATATTATTAAATATTTTTCAACTTTTTAAAATTTTAAAGTTACATTCTTCAATGTTTTACATATTATAATCTGATGTTTCCAAACTGCAGTTTCTTTTGTTATCATTAAGTCGAATTACAACAGTTTCAATATTTAGTTCAAATCCATAATATAAATTATTTACTGGGGATAGACGAGTACACTCCTAGATTCACTTTTTAATTTGTGTCATACATGCATTGCTTTGTAAGTTGTTTCGTACCAAGAATATAATCGATAACCATTTTAATTCAGACATGGGTCCTCGTAATCTTTCGACGCTTGATAGGAAAGACCATTGAGTCAATTGGACACTTCATAATTAGTTTTGGAGGGGAGCATTAATTTGATCTTTGAATCATCAAATGCAATAGAGTCATTATTCCCGAAGAGCTGATGAGGCGTTTGACTAATATTATCATTCTTCTTGAACTAAGCATACACATTATCGTATTCTTCGATCTAGAATGGTTTCATTGCCTCAAAGTCCAGCTTCCATAATTTAAATGAGCTTGTTCCATTAATTACTCTTTTCATTCCAATAATTTATTCCATTAAAATCTGCCATTGTGTGAAGATGATCTAGTACAAAGGCGCTAGCATTTTCCAAAATATGTGTGCTGTAGTTATGTTTATACGTGACATACATACTATTTGTTTATTAGAATAAAATAGACCCAAAGAAGAATGCTATGTAACCAATATATAACCAATAAAAATGCATAACATTTATCTTAACGTTACTTCAAAGTTTGTAAAATGTGACCCCAAATGTTTCCAAAGGTAGTGCAGGATAACAGAATGTCGGAGATTGGTAAAACTAAAACTGTGCTTTAAGCCCAATTTTGTTATTTCGAACAATTTATACGCTTCTAATTGGTTTTCTTTCACTTGATTATCACACCGAGATCCCCAAAAACGGGCCCAGTGTTTCCAACCAGTTCCGTTCTTTTATGAGGTTTTCGCTAACAAGACGGTGACTCCTAGTGATGTTATCATTACTAACAATGAGATATATTATTTAAACTGCTGGCCACCCAAATTGCAACACCAAGAAAGAATATCACAACAAAATTTATTTAGTAGATAACATGTTGACCAAGTATCAAATGATTAAATTTTTAGACTTCTGTAAGGTGTGGTTCCTTCCAGAATCAGTAGCCAGAGTAGCCGCAATTGTTGGAGATCACCGCTGCCACACACCTCCGCATTGATTCAAAGAGACTTTGGATGTTTTCTTGGGGTACAGCAGACCAAGCAGTTTCCACACGTTGCCAAAGTTGATTTGGTGTGGCAGTTTGGGATGTAATCTGGGTCAATCGTTTAGCAACCATGGACCACATGCTTTCTATCGGCGAAAGATCCGGAGAGCGAGCCGGCCAGGGAGCAATTCAATCTGGCAATTGACGAAGAACCCTTGGACAATGCGTGCCACGTGTGGTCGCGCATTATCCTGTTGAAATATGGCTGTCGGCAAGCCCTGAAGGTAAGGAAGGACAAGTGGCTCCAACACCTCAGAGATGTAGCGCTGGCTGTTTAAAGTACCGGCAATTCGTACTGGAGGAGTGCGAGAGTGATATCCAATACTGCCCCATACCATAACACCCGGTGCAGGACCAGTGTAGCGGTACATACCGCAGCTGCTCAGCATCCTTTTTCCACGGTGTCTCCAGACTCGAATCCGTCCATCGTGGTGTTGCAGACAGAAGCGTGACTCGTCAGTAAAGACAATTTCATTCCATTCTGCCGTCCACATCCTCCTTTCATCGCACCATTGGCGGCGGAAATGTCGGTGGTTCTGCGTCAACGGTAGACGAAGCAATGGACGTCTTACGGACAGACATCTCTGCTGTAAACGGTGTCGAATGGTACGCGCTGACACTGGATCATGCGTTACAGACTGAATGTGCTGTGCTGTTGTTCGTGATATGACTGAGCGATCCGTCACTGCCATGCGCACAATGTTCCTGTCATCACGTGAAATGGTGCACTGATGTGAATGCGATCGAACACGTCAGTCCGTCATGCCCTCCTGCATCCAACGGTCACGTATCCGCATTATAGTTGTTTGGTTTCGTCCAACACGACTACCGATTTCCCTGAAAGATAATCCACACTCTCTGTAGGCCACTACCTTCCTCTGTCGAACTCGTATACTTGATCAAACGATTATCGCTGTTTACTACGAGGCATAATGGATCGTTTTTTGAAAAAACCAGAAGAAAAACACAATTGCCGAACTTGAAATCGTCGAAAACCTCCAAGCCTTAAATAGCGTTTGGAAGTGGCGCCACAGGCGCGCGTGATGTGCATCTGCGCTGAAATTCTAATCATTTGCATATCTCACCTCCGCTAATGCGTGTTGTAAATTTCCTGTTATTTGCATGCTTCCTTCAGGGTGTTACATGTACGGTGACCAGCAGTGTACTTTTAGAGGTGATCGACATGAAAAGTTTCTTTGCATTTACTATTGAAATATACTCTGTGTTGCTACAGTTATTCTCACTAAGCGAAGTTCAGTTATCGGTGTAGCGTCTTTGAAAGAAAGAAAAAAGATTGTTCTGTTCATGGAAAAATCTCGTTTTGCTTCAATTCAACTTCAGTTTTATTACACGAATACTTACTTAAGTTTTGGATACTTCATAGATTTTTACATACAAATCTTCTTTGAATAATTTCTCCCTAGATAAGTATCATTCATCCATGAATATTTTCTTCCATGAAATAAGTTTTTCTTAACATGTTTACACGCTAGAATAATTTCAATAGCTGATCCAATTAAATTTCTTCAGATGATTTACGACCAGTTTTCCAAATACAAAATATAGCTATAGAAGAAATCCAGGAATTGTTTCACAAACTGATCAGTTAGCAAATGTAGCAAGCTCCTCAAAACACATTTGTGGAAAGCCCCGGTTAGTTGATTACTTAACATATTTCCCACAGATCGTACAGAAACACGTTCATGACCTTAAAGAGCAGCACAACATAACTCATGTCGATTACATTTACAAAATTCAAGAATTATTGAATAATCATTAATGAATGAATTAATTAATGAATTAATCATTTCCTCATCTGAAAACAACCTTTTTGGACCCAGTTTTCTCTCCTGTACTGAGAATGCTCAGAAGTCACAAGCTAAGTTTATGCTACATGGGGAGTTTTCTAGGACTGTCCTATTGATTTCAGCCAGAGCATCCAGAACTGCAACATTAACATGCGACTAGTCATTTCTTCTAATGCAGAGTTCAGTATTTCTTGAGAAAATCTGCTTTTTCATTCTTTGTGACTCCCTACAAATAGGTTTCTAGCACGTTATCTTAAGAGGCACTGTCACTTATATCCATGAGGTGAATAATGCTGACAATACCGGAATGAACAACCTGCTGGAATATTCTTTGTTGATCCATCTCTTGTTATCCTTTCTTTGAAATGGCTCCAATACTGAAATTCCGAAGCATGGCTAGGTTGTCACTATTACGTGAATACCGTAGCATTTCAAATATTTAACTTTTGCTCTTTTTGAGTTTAACACGCAATTAAATCTATCGTATTTTCGTAGAGACCTCTTTCTCAACCGCTGCTACTACAAATCTTATTAAGACCAAATCTTGAAGATTGAGACTATTAACTGTCACGTTTAGACAAATCGGATATATAATCTTCAGAACTTCCAGTAAGGGAATGCCACGTCGAGTAGTAGAAAAGGAAGACATCTTTGAAATTTTCAAGTAGCCTTTATAATTACTTAACTCACGCTTCTCAGGTAGAACTTCTGCAAAAATTAGGGGCATGAACATTATTTCGTGGTTTTATGTTTTAGTCTTCTATTTTAAGATTGAAATACAGCATTTAAGTCAAGAGAAAATAGTTGCTTAGTTATTTATAACAAGGAAACAAAAAGCTATTTGCTAACGTAGAATTTCCTCCTAAAGGACTTCTTTATAGTGTAACTTGGTTTGTATTGAAGTTTTACGTGTTGAAAGCCATCAAACTCCCATAACAGTCGCATATTCAATCTTTGGAAATAACAGAAAAAAAGACTAAAATGTAGCTTTGAATTAAATTTAAAACTTTTAAAAGAACCCCATTCGATAGCTCAAAATTTTAGAAAGAAATTAGATTATTTTCCTATTAGGCAATTATATTTTAATAGTTACAAAATGGGATTGGTCAGGATAGTCCATGATAATTATTCATTTTATTTCAGTCTATATGGTATTATATCTTAATAAACAAACCTGTTCGATAATAATCACGTAAAACATTGCAATAATAGCGTCGCTACTCAGATCTATAAATCAACCAGTTTAAGCCCAGTTATGAGCTTTCTCAAATGCATACTTTTCTACCTAACAGGGCTTGTTACGAAGTTTAAATGCTTTAGTAAAGCACCAACAAGAATTCTGCTGCCCGTGGTTGGACAATGTTAAGTTTTAAATTAGTCTTCTAACATTAACGTTTAAGAAATGGGTGTAATATTTTTGAAAATGTTATGAATTATGCTTATACTTCGTTCTCTTTATACCTTAAAGATAAATTGCATTTGTTAATTTATCTAATCTAGATACAATAATCAGATGAATCCTTCATCACAAATTATTCAGTATGTATTTGAAAACATTTATTCAAACTCTATTTAATAAATATTTCATTGCAGTGACAACAGACATCTCGATTCGATGACTTAAAGTAAAATTATTTAGTATTAATACAATGCATAAGGTTATTTCATGGAAGTCAATGTATTTCCTCAAATGCATTATTGTTTTGTTATTCAATGATGTGCCGTCTTTATTCTAAGAAAACATTTTTATTGATATATTTAAATCCTTCTGTGACATTATTAGTTTTCAGAAATCTTTCCTTCTTTGAGTCTGTATTGAGAATACTCTAATAAAGCTTTTTATTTCCGATACGTATAGAATTTCGATCCCCCTTTTATTACTAGATTCTATCTAAATTTAGAAATGTCTAGTCCATAAGAACGCACATGGATTGAAAGCATTTCTATCTAGATAAAACTAGCTTATTTCCCCGGAGTGCTGGCCTACTTTCCACATATGAGTTAGATATAGCTTTTACTCTTCTTGTTTCATCCAACAATGCAACAAAAGGCACATCTTTTATCCAGCAATGAAATGAATGGCGCTTGTGTATGTATTATATTTCGACTGTCTCGTGAAATGAAGAATGGTTCATAAGAGCTCTTTTCAAGGTGCAGAATACAGCATATAATTTCTCTTTTTAAAATGAACTAAAACATATTAGCCCTCAAGAGTAACTCGGATTTTTTTTCCATAAAACACTTGTTCAGGTATAATGGTCGGGACATCATAAATTCACTATTGCTCGTACAGGTGTAGCCCCGCAAGCGGTCTTACTTTTAGGAGCCTTGTGCATCGAATGTGATTCACGGCGTTTGTATTGTTTGAAGCCGAGTGAATCACCGGTGGTTCACAAATACTCAGATTTTTACGATTATAATTATGCCTACGGAATCAGAAATGGGCTCCGTAATCTTGGTTTCTAGCTTCTGGAAATCGAAAATCATAAAAATTTGTAAAACAATTTATAAAAGCTTTTATCTATAAATTGTTAAATGATTTTATATGTATTTTGCTGCAGTAACTTTTAATTAACTATTATTTATGTGGAATTAAGACAACAAAGTTGTAATTAAAGGGGATTCTGTTGTTTATTGGAAGAACGCAAGACTAGTGGTACATTTTAAGATGTTTACACATTCACTAATTTATTCAATTTTGGTTAGATATGCTGTTTCACTATGTGTATGTAAGATTTTTTTTACGTACTCTTTCTGTCATTTTACTAATTTTTGTTGTCCAGATAATGAACTCTTTGTGCTACTTTACGATCAATTCAGTTGTAATGTATTTATAAATCAAAAAACAGAAATTTAGAATCCCGTGACTGAAAATAAATGCATAAATTAACAAAGTAATAACGAATTCAAATGAAAACTAAATACTGAACTGGCGTTTAAGCGAAAATGGAACCAGAAAGCATTAGAAATAAAAAATGGCCCTACAGAGTATTTTACCCGCTTTTGATATGGCAGTCAAAGTGTTAAATTTGCGACTTTGCATAGGCTGTGCCTATACACGTTTTTTTCTATGGCCGTTGTGTAGAGTATTTGGCACTTTTTCATCTCGCCGGCGCGAATCTCGCCAAGCAGAATTTATTGGCGACAACAAATAGTATACACATAAAAGAATGTTAATAAATGTTATTTATAAGAATTTTTTTTACTTTAGAGGCATAAACATTTTAATATCGTTTATTTATTTATTTATTTTTTGCAAATGGGCCTGTCATTTCTCTTTTCCACATAAATTCCGCGAGATAACTTTCCAGATGATGATATGCCGTTCCAGTCCACAGCTGTTCCGTGACAGACTCATTTTCACACCATTTAACTGAAATTCATACTTCGCTCCAACCATAAATAAACCTCACACACTTCAAGAAAATCAATTTCGATGACTCAAACCATATGCCGTTCACTGCGACAAATTCAAAAGTTGCAGCGCCACTGCATTTCGTCTCCAAAATGCAATTTTATTTCATAATTATTACCACAAGTAGCAATCTTAGGCAAAAACGCCTTTCGCTTGAAAGAATTTAACAGATTCTTCCTCTGTTCTGAGCAAATCCCAAATTTTCACTGGTTTTTTTTCTTTCATTTTTGACGTATTAGGGAAAAGACGTGACTGATAAAAAATGGCCGCAACTTGTTTTGAAAATGTGATGGTAAAAAGTTATCAGGCGGGATATACCGCTTGGCGTCGATTGTATCATTTTTGGCGACTTTATCGCCTGGGCCAGTGAAATGGAAAAGTACTTAGTATTTTTTCGACGTATCTGTGTTGAGACCGTAGTAAACGTCTTGGTTTTTTGGATCATTGGGCAAGCCTGTGGGATTTTAAGCTCGACAATGTGCACGATTCACATGAGAGTCCCGGGTCCCATATCAAGCCTAAGTATTTTAATTCTTTGACTATTTTAATTTTCTTGCTAATTAATTCGATATTTAATTTGGCCTTTTTCAGATAGAATAGTGGTAGTGATTTCGGGTCTGGAACGATGAGGGCAGGATACAGATTATTGATTAATCGGGAGGACGCTGTACCATGTGCTTTCAGCTCTGAACTTGAACTCCAACGTACGACTGGTGCGCGCTGTGTCACCTGCATAAATCACAGCCTTGGTGCTTTCAAACCAATCTGCAGTAAAAAAATAGTCAAATGCAAGGCTCCCTAATAATGGTCCTGCACATGAGCCTTGGAGGAAGCCTTTGATTTTTACTTCTTTGTACGAAGAAAAAAGTAAGTATTGTAATCGCGAAAAATTTCGGATATCATATTTCAACTAAAATATCCATTTTGACAGCTATTGAATGCAATTTAATTATGTTTTTGAGTGACATACGTAAGGATAGAATAAAGGACTCTTTTCCCCAAAAAAAAATTATAAAACTGATTTAAAATGGATATGAAGAGAATTTTTCGTAGCCTCTGTGCGTACGTACTTATATATCTCTCATAACTCAAAAACAAGTAGCCTCAGAACGTCGAAATTTTGTATATAGGACTGCTATGACATGTAGATGTGAACCTCCTATTTTGGTTGCAATCGACCGCATCAACATTATATAAATATATGTATATATATATATACTTTGTTACTTGGCTCAGTGAGCTCAGTTTGCTTATTCTTATATGCTGGTAAATTGTGCACGCTTGGCTTTAAAAAGGATTGAATTATGTTGTGCTTATCTTCCGGTTAAGGTTTTTATGCCTTTAGTAAATCTGCATGAAAGATTTGCAGAATTATCAACAATTTAAAAGTTGTTTAAAGAGCGGCTAAGCGTAATCATTTTTCATATGTTAGCGATATTTATTTACATTTGAAACTTAGGACAATAGTGAATTTGTTGCCAATCTAGAGAAAATAAGCTTCCCAACAGCAAAATAATGCTTTCTTTTATTACTGAGAATTAAATCATGCTTAATCCATTCTGGAATTTATTCGAGGAAATAAGTGTTTAAAATTTACTTCGTAATTTTTAATATAGATATTTTGAGTTTTTATGTATTTTTGCGTTGTCACGAAGTGAGAACTGAATTAATTGAATGAGAAATACTGAATCCTCTGTAAAAAACGTTTCTTTTTGCTTGTTTAATTTCTTTTACGCATCGTTTTAGATTTATCATAGTATTTGAATAGAACATGTGGCAACGATTAGATAAGTCTTCAGATGATATACATATTTTTTGTGCATTCTGAGTTATAAAATGAATGAGATGCAGCGCTGTTAAGTGTGCCTAGCGCCAGCGTGTCGCTATGGTAAATACATATCGTGAATTTCAAAGAGTGCATTTATTCTGTTGTCGCTTATGCCCTATGGACGAAGTGGATTTAATTCAATCCAATAAGTTTAAATAAATGCAAAATGCATATAATTTAATATTCCGTACAAGAAAGCCCTGTGGTGTACACATCATATTTTTTCTCTTAATATACTGTTGTTGTTCTGCACAGTTAGTAGTTTTCATTTACAATGGTGAGATACAGTTTTTTGGATATATGGTGTTTCTCAGTGCCTAACTAACAGCCGGCCAGAGCAATGATTCAGAAGAATTTTAAGTTCGAGTTAAAATCGAATAATGACTAATTCGCAGGAATTAGTCATAATGACTAATTCCTGCGAATTAGTCATTATTTTCTTGTATTTAATGATGTTCGTTATTATTGATAGGTCATAAATTGTCTATCTGGCCATGTGGAAACCATATTAATATAGGCTTGGGATATATATTTTTTGCTAAAATGTTTCTTGAACCGATTGGTGATTCCCATTTCATAAGTTTTTCTTTGTGCTACAAAAATATTGTACGAAAGGACTCTGGAGGTGTTACATCTTTATGTGGTTTGCCAAACAGATCACTTGTTTGATTTTAAAAGGTTTAGGGAAACGATTCACCCAAATAGAATTTATATAATTAGAAATTTTGAGAGTCGGCGGAAGAATTGTGGGTTGTCTTGGCATAGTACTTTGATGATTTTATAGTCTATGTCTTCCGGACTTAGTATCTTATTCTGTGGTAGATGTCGTGTGATGGTAGTAATTTCTCGCTGCATGAAAGTATGTCTTTTTGTGTTGAAATTAATGATCCATATCTTTCGTTGTTCGAGGCTGTCTTCTTTTGGAGACAATACCCATTATTATATTTTATGTAAAATTTATGCAACTGGTAGTGTTTAGCTGTGGATGTGAATGCATATACGTTGGTCTATGACTGCTTTGTGTAAAAGATCGTACACTTCCAAGTTTTTTTCCAAGTTTCAGAATTCCTTCTAACTTTTTATTTCAGTGGCTTGAATCATGCCCTTGCCGAATGCTTTCTTTTTCCTGTGTTGCTGAAGGAGATCCAGTTGTAAAGGTTGCAGCCTGATGTCTGCGCTTGTTGCTTTGAGTTTACGCCACAAAGCTAGGTATTTGGTCCGTTGTGTTCGAGGTGCTTTAGTCCATGTCTGAGTTTGCATGTTACGTTTTGGCTTGTCTTTGTGGGAGTGTTTGCAGACATAGGAGTAATGCGATGTTTCCTAGCTCTATCTGTATTTTGCTGGTATTGTATTGCTCAAGTTATATGCCCAAAGGCAGGCATAAATACTTCATAGCTATTCTTAAAGCTTATGTGGGTTATTTATGCGGGCTTCCAAATAAACACCACCACCAGAATTAATCGGAAAGAAAGGAATTTAATAGATTTGAGCGATGCACGCAAATTTTAAAATAACCCGGAATTCTTTTTGGTCTCAGTAAACACCAGATCCGGATTATCTCGAAATTCTTAAAGCTTTAAAGCTTTCTCACAAAGCTAACACCAGGTTGAGTTTCAAGTTTCCCTAATTCTAAAAGAAATATTTGCCAATAAAGGTTTTCCATATTTTTCCGCAACTTCCTCAAAGTTCATTATATAATCATTTTGAGAGTTCAGGCTTAAGACGTATTTAAATATTTGAAAAGATCTTTTAATCAGTTTTGTTTGTGTTCGTAAACTTTCAAACAGAACGTTTTTTGTTTTTGTATTCCTATTCAAACAAAAATAATTTTGAATCTTCATGAGAAATTTCTTTCACGCAGATTAATGTCTATTCTATATTCTTTAGTTTGCTTGATCATTATGAGAAGTTATAAGATTGAGATTTTTTTCTTAGCAATTTTTCTTTAATTCTGTGTTTTCATTCAATGGATGTTAATTGCCGTAGGGAATCTAAGTGCAATATGTGTTAGTAGAGAATTTTTCCAAAAGAAAACGCGGTTTTATTTATTTTGGGTTTTAAAAGCTAAATGTTTGACAATTGAAACTACTGAAAAACTGTTTTAGTTCTTTATTTACAACGTGTAAATACTCTTTAATAGCTGCACAATTTCAGCTTTTATTTGCTTTTGGTTTGACCAAAATTTTATTGAAATTATTCTAATGATTTATTACTTTGCAGTTTAGTACGATGTACGTTTCTTTTTTCCGGAAAAGAAACGTAATTATTTTTCAGTTACCGATAAATGTTTTCACTTCATGAACATCTCCAAAAAATAAATGACTTGTGTAAAAGATCAGAGCTGAGGTAATTTCAGACTTGTGTAAGTTGAGGTATAAAATCATTCCCTATAGTTTGATGACAGAAAACACCTAAATACAAATACCTAAGTTTGTTCGAAAAGAAAGAAGAACTTAAAAGATGTTAAGAAAAACTTATTGTTTGATGTATTGTTTGAATTTTCTAAGATGGTATTCTATCAGACTTTTCAACGAAGATAAATATTTCTCCAGCACCTTCTCATTTCAAAAAGTAAGTAAATATGATAAGCAGTTTTCCATTCTTTGAGTCCAACGAGACAAAAGCGAAGATTCGTTCTAAAATTATCTTAAATAACTTTTTCTTAAAATGTGAAACATTGTTTAATGTTAGTTTTCAAACAATTAGCTTTTAGTTGTTGGAGGTAGGAATGGAAAAGAACTTCCAATATTACTTGTAAACATATTTCATTCCTTAAGCGTACAGGCCCACCAGCGGCCAAGCGGTAAAGTAGCTGAACGCTAGTAGTTTGGTCCGAGGCTCGAATACCGGCGAACGGGCTGGCTATTTGAACGTTTTCGTGGTTTTTCTCATGTGTAGCGAATATAAGAGCAAGTTACTCTTATAAAGCCTTCTGCGAAGGCTACCTTAGGCAGATAGCCTTCGAGTGCTTTGCTACAATTAAATAAATCGAACTAAGAACCAAACCTTAAACCTAATCTAAAAATCTCCATTCAAACGAGAAAAACGGTGTGCGGAAAAAAGAGAAACGGAAAATAAGGAACGGAAAAATGTCACCCGGAAAATAAGGAACGGAAGAAAAGGAACTTTAAAATCTCGCCAAATAATGTCGCCAATCGGAGTTGGGGAAACCTGCCAAATTCTAATTTAACCGGCAGGGTTATAGTGGGCTCTCTTGAGGGAGGTTTTAAGGGTAAGACGTTGAGCTAGCTGCAACCGAGCAAGGTCATTTCGATAGCAGGTTTTAATATTCTTATCGCAAACTATGACTAAATTTCATCTACAACGGTTTGTTATAATACTGCTTTTAATGCTCAGTTATGCGACAATGTTTCACCCCTGAACCACAGCTTAAGGCTATAACTACATGGGATACGAGGGGAACAGTCACTAATGACCATAACTCGCTGGCCAACCCTCTATTTTTACCATCGGACAGGCCAGCAGCTGGCTTATCTTCTTTCAATCATCGTCAGAAGATTTTCCTATTTCTCAGGTATGGTTGTTATGATAAAACTTTTATCTCCCATCTTGGCGATATTTCTAAATATCCCTTATTTTTCCCATTGCAAAAGAATGGTGACTTATTTTCCGTTTCCTAATTTTCCGGTGCCTATCTTTCCGTTCCTTATTTTCCGAGTGACATTTTTTCCTACAACCAGAAAAACATTTTATTTGGTAACGGCTTCACTCGAAAAATTGAAACTAATAAGAAGTAGTGATGCATCTTGTTTTTAAAGAATTGTTTTGGAAAATCATAAAATTTTATGTTAAGGTAAAACTGGCAATTCTATGAGAAAAAGTTTTTATTTCAAACAATACTTAACTTTACGTAATTATTTCACACACTTCTTTTATCTGCAAATATGGAATTAAAAATTTCCCTCTTTGCTAAAAAATGTTCATTTTTTGTACATTAAGAATATCAATCAACGTTTATCTCTTTATTCCCGTTAAATATCCAGAAGTTTTAAGGCAGTTTGCCCGAAATTTCAAGAAAAGAACATGTGCATATTTAAGAAACCCTAATGAAAAGTCAAGCAGCCATATAATATATGTATAATATAGAGAGAGGTAGATAGATAAATAGATAGATATAGATAATATATATATAATCTGCAAATAATCATAATGAAATCAAATGTAATTTATATATTTGAGTTGTCATATTGTTTTAAATTCGTAAGAAAAATATCTTATTGCCAACAGCTTAATCTCTCATCTGTGTTTTCTGCCCTATGGTAATAGAAAAATAATGTTTTCTAATAGAAAATTTCGAATTCAAGGATTTTTGTGTTTTTCAAAGTATGGATTTTTTTTAACTGGGTAGCGAGCACAAGGTTTGATTGATACATAACTATTTGAAATCAGATAGAAAAGACACGATTATCACATATGATGTAAAACATAAATTTGTTGTATAGCAAATTCACTTAATTATTAAAGTTATGACTTATTAAAAATTAATTATATTAGTACAGTAGAATTAAAGAAATCCGCAATGCTTGGGACCAGAGGTTGTGCGGATTTTAGAATTTTGCGGATTTCAGGACAGAAAAGGCAAATCATAATATTCAGACTAAAAGTGCAGAATAAATAAGACATATTAGATACATTATTACATTTCTTTATTATATGCATATATATACTATTATTCATTTATATTAGTGATTACAGGGAATATTTTAAAGCATTAAGCACATATACAATAAAGACATATAAAAATAAGGGATATTAATGAAGCGTAAAATATTTCATTTTTTTTACATGTTTCAAACATTTTTCTGATAGAAGTTTGTTTTAAAACTTTAGGGTGCTCAAGAGTAAGTTTTTTTTTTTCGTAAATTCTATAGAGTCATAATCTATTGCTCTGTGATACAGCTCTGATGCTCCAAATAGTTTAGGTATTTTTTTTCATGTTCCAAACCTTTTTTAAAAGATGTTTTGTCACTTCTATCAAATTCACGTTGTCGATGTCGGAATCGTTTTCTTGCTATGGCGAGTTCAAAACAGAGCGAATGATTTCATTATCCGTCATCTGATATGCCAGTGTTGGCTCATCTGAATGCATCATTCGCATTAAAAACCTCTTCTGGGCTAAGAATTTTTCTGCCACTAACACAGAATCATTATTATTCGGTAATTATGACGTCATTATTGGATAAATATTTTTCCTTCGGTATTTCATTCTCCATGTTGCGGTTTCTGAAACTTGTAAATTGAATGTTTATATTTTGAGAGGCAGTGCGGATTTCAAGAGCTGGCGGATTTCAGGTCGGTATTTGACTGTATTCTAAATTTATGCTACACAAAGAGTATTTTATGTAATATCTGTGCTAGTTGTTTAATTTTAATTGGGGTTTTTGGTAGTTAAGATTGGCATGTATTTTCCACTTGTTACTCGTAAACGCGCTGAAACACACAATGGAATTGGGTGCTTTTCTACATAATAATCTTAATTTTATATTACTTAACTTAAGTTTACTAATTCTTAATTTATACCACTAGAAGCTGAAAAATTAGCTCTTTAATTTAAGATCACTTTCAATAATTTAGCCTTAACAGATTTTAAGATACAGTAAATTATTCAACTGAATTTTCCATTTTTCATTGTGACGAGAATGGCAGGGGAAAGAAATGAAAAAAACGCAGTTTTTAGCAAAATTTTAACACTCTTGCTTACGTTGTTAAGGGATTTCCGTTTGGGTGAGCTTTAGGTTTGTCGGCTCGGTTTTGCATGTGTTCGATAGTTTGACGAGGTTTAAATTTGTATTTAGTTCAACGCCTCGGAAAAAGAAATTTTACAGGGGTATAAGGCAGGGTGTGACGAACTGGATTTTTCACCGTTTTAGTGGGTTTTTGCGTTTTAAGGGATTCTTTTTTAACAAAAAGGAGTTGCTCGCCCTCTTTTGGCCTCTCTTTTTGTGCTCTTTGCATCACACTTTTTGTATGCCCTTTGTGCAAGGTTTTTACCATGCAGTTACTTAAGGGAAGTTCATCGCATTCAAGCGGGGCTTATAGCTCCATTTTTCAGAGTTATGTGACATCTTTAAATTTATTCTTTACTTGCCTCCTCGGAGGTTATTTTTCTTTTACCATCACTATGAAATCCAAAAATTTACAAGTTTCTAAGGGCACAGACGGCCCCCATTCTTCTAGCGTGAAAATATGCTTTTAAGGAAGCATTTTGGCTGATTAATTCTGTTACCCGGAGCCTGGCCGTAGAAGAGATGTCATTTTTGCTTGCTTTCTTTCGCCTTTCCATACCCTTTCTGAAGGAAGTCCTGACGGAGCTCTACTCAACTTGCCAATAATTATCATCATGAATATCGACCCAGCGATTTCCGTGGAGTCCTGTTGGCGTAATGGCAGACCGTACATTCAGTTGAACAATGTTAAACGAATTACGCTCACTGCTCATGCACAGAAGAGAATTTGGCGCAATTACGACTTTGGCATCATTTTAAATAAAGATAAATATGGTATATGGTTATGTTTTGTTATCTGGACGTAAACAGTTCGGGGTTTAAAACTTACTTACTTAGGTGTAAATATCCATTGTAAACTTCCCAAATTTTCGTTTAAGAAGGATTACAAAACAGGAAACATTACATAATGTTGTTATTGATTGTACTTCTGAGGAATAAAAGCAATCGATTATTTACCATGAGTTTCATTCATAAATACTTTTAACGACTTAAGAAATACATCTAGTTTAAATGACTGAATTAAAGCCAAAGAAATTATTACAAATAACTTATATTAAATGTAATGTTTATGAACAAAATAAACCAAAGTGAAATGATATACAGAAGCAAGTTCAATAAGCACAAAAAAAAGTATTTATATTATTACAATCGTAAGGAGTCGCTGAGGCCTACATGACGAACAGTCTCGTGTATGGTTGTTTATTTTTATTCGTCAGTATTTTCTAACACGCCAACGGTACACTATTGAGCATGCGCAGTAAGCGAAATTCTTTAACATTATTCAACTCAATGTGCGGTTTGCCATTACGCGTCCTGTTGCGGTTCACTTTTGACGACTTAGCCGGATATTTGCTTCTTCGTTGGACTGAAGTTACAACCTTTTCCAACAGCGAAGAGGGATGCAATCGCTCCTGTAACATCGACGTTTCATCATTTTCTTTCTACAAAAGGACTGGATGACCGAAAAAATTCTCAGATAAGAATATTTTTTTGTATTTGATTATTTCTTAACTTAAGAAAAAAATGCGTTACTAAAACTTACCTGTTTATAATTAACTGCAAAAATAGCACAGCGGGGTATTCACTTATTTCAAAATGTAATTATGGTTTTGATTCTAAAATGTTTGCATTTTAAGGATTCTGAGATGTTGAGGAATTTAAATTTTAGTTTTATTTAATGAGCATGCTCCTTGTTGAGGTTAAATAAATTGTTAACTGTAATAGAATTGCTCCCGTTTTAATACTCTTAACTTTCCTAAAAGGGTGTTTTTGTTGTAACTCAGTTAATTGAATCTGAATGTTAGAAGTCTTTATTCTCTGTGCAATAATAAGATGTAAAATTTAAGACTGCTCTAAATAGTACTATTCTTTTATTTACTGTGCGATAATAAGGTGAAAAAATATCTGTAAATGCTAAAGAAATAGTTTGTTATGAATTTTATAAATTTTACTTAACTGAAATAGTTATGCTTCTACTTAATGAATAGTTACAGTAACTGGAAGATGTTAATTTTGAAATTACTGAACTGTTAAAAAATATTAATGTTCTCGGTTAAAGTTACAATTTTCTCAGGTTATTTCCCCCCGGGTGACATATTTTTATTATCTAATTGATATTGACATAATTTGATCTATTTGAAAAATAAACACTAAGGTTTTTCTTAAAATTTAATATTGATTATTGTTTTTTGTTAAGTTACATATTTTGAAGTATATGATTTTTCAAATGTTCACGAGCATCTAGATTCATGGGTTGTTTTAGGTTAAAAATCACAATGCGATGACTAGTAAGGATAGTTAGTTTTGAGGCAAATTGTTAACTTTTGTTCAGTAGTGTTCCTCCCAACAGGCACCACTACGACAGAGCAATTTGTGCACAATGAATTAAATACAGTGTTTATTAAGGAGAAAATAGCATACGCTTAATACTACTACATCGATCACTTCTTACTATCAAAGTCACAGAGATGACGTTAGCAGATATCCAAAATAATATGTAAGGTTTTAGTTTAACCTAACAAAGTTTTATGTTAATTTTTTCTTTCCTGTAAGTTCTTATTTCAACTTCCCGTTAGAATGAGTTCGCATTTCAGCTGTATGCTAATTTGAAGTGGAGCCAAGTTTATTTAAAGGTTAGCGAGGAACTTCTCAGAGTGAGAGAGCTTTTGGTCTCAGATCACTGCGGCTCTGTTCGACGACCACCTGACTAGCTAGCATTTGAATTCTAAGCCTTAGCGCTGTTACGCTATTATTTATTGAAATAATCTAAGTACGTTAGTATTAGCTAAATCTTGCTACGCACCATTGATCGTTTAGCATAGAGGCCGACCTCGCGTTCATAGCTCTGTGAGCAACGATTACTTAATTTATATTTGACTTTATTTTAAATTATTTGATTGTTCAAGTTAGACTCAAGTGCGGTCATTATTTTCTGTTATCCCTCCCGAGTTTGGAAGTGGCTGTAAATAATAGTGGTTTAATAAAAGAGGATTTTAAATCCTTCTTACGTGCAGTTATTCTACCACTTAACCACAGTATTCTACCACAGAACATAGCTGCAGTCAGCTCCCTGTTCAAGATCAGGACTTTAACTACTTCACGAATATGTTCGCCAAAAGTATGCATAGAACACTCAGTCCTGACAAATACATCCATACATAACGGCGCTACGAACAAGACACTCAAAAGACATGAAAAAAATCCTTTTTATCATTGCATCTGTGGAAATTAAGAGTTACAAATTACATGGACTACAGGTTAAATCCACTAGTACAGAATATGTAAAAATCTTAGAGTATATAAAAATCCTCCACGGAGCATTCTTTTTTTTTTGGTGAATATTAACACGTACAACGCCTTAATAAAAATAAAGAAATAAAAAAAAGAAAAATATGAATGTTTCAGATTTTAAATTACGTCCAAAGGCGCGTTTTGTTTTAACATTTTGTGTCTTATCTTTACTTATTAAATGCCATGTTCTTAAGCACTTAAACCATAAAAATCAGTTCAAGAGCAATATCGCAAACTAAATTTAAACACAGTCTTGCGTGCTGGAGATAAAAATGTTTTTCTGTACAACGTTCCCATTGTTGGCTTTCAAGTCATTGAGTTTGTTTATCAAAAATTCATTAAAGTTTTAAAAAATATGAAATCGATAATAAAACAAATTCCAAATTTGGTCTTCCAGATACCCATATTCCCAGGAGTATTACATTATTCAAAATTTGATGCCTTTAGGTACCGTTGTTTTACCACAGTGCAAGAAACATACATAAATTTATGCAGATTCTTCATTATTTAATTTCTGTAATACAGGTCGATAACGTTTGTTGGCAACAATCTGAAAATAAAAACAACGCTTTTAGTGAATCAACGCAAAATTCTAAAACGAAATTGATAGTCCTTCTGGGCAAATTGCCACTTTGGACTAATAAAAAATCTGAAAGCTTTCAGATTTTATATTACGCTCAAACGGGTTTTGTTTTTTCATTAACACATATATACACACATTTCGAGAGCATTTGGGTTAACGCCTCTTTGGATTAAAAATATTTTAAAACAGCGCATCTTTAGAATTTTCGATAAACAATCTTGCGAGCTGGAGATAAAGGTATTTTATTCCATGGTGTGTGTTGCCACTGCTCGCTTTGAAATTGTTGAGTTTCTTCATCAAAAATTCCTTAAAGTTTTAGAAAATAAAACAAATTCCAAATTCAAGATTTGGCTTCCGGTGGAAGACTACGTTATTCAAAATCTGATGGCTCTAGGTATGGTTGTTTTTCAACAATGCGAGAAACAGACATACATTCATGCAGATTCTTCGTTGTTTAAATATAATACGGGGCGACAATATTTGGTGGCAACAAACTGAAATGTGATACAGCCGCTTAGAGTGATTCGAAGCAAAATGCCGTTTCGAGACTAATAGTCCTTCTGGGCTAACGCCCCTTTGGGGTCATAAAAATAATTAAAAAAATTCATCGAGAATGTGGCTATATTTATTTCTTAATAAATAAATATTATATTATACATTTTTAAACAAAATCTGCATTTACAAGCTAATTGGTGCCTGTAAACGTATTCATTACCATTATTTTAGATCAAGGCCATTTGATTTGTATGGCGTTTCTGTGTAGCATAGTATATATGTATGTTCTTCATTAAATAGCAAATGCTAAAGAAACGTTTATTCAGTATCGAAATTGTTTTTCAGCGTGATCGGCAGCGGCCGGTTGCTTAACGTATCTTTGCGAAACAACTTTTTCTAGTATGCCAAAAGTTCAACAAAACTTAGAATGGTTCAAAATTCTTGTCTGGATTTGGAATAGAATTATTTTGCCGTATTTATTTGCGGAAATTCTAAAAGAAGGTAGCATAAAAATCTTTTCAAATGCAAAAATAATTAAAAATATAAAGGAAAAAATAATGACTTCCGAAAGTTGAAGATTTATTCGGCATTTGTGAAAAAAAAATCCAATGTACACAAAATCTTGGAAAATCCTTTAAAATTCGCAAAACCAGTCGCGGAACTTCGCGCTGTGATAAAGTACCTGTTCTGTAGTCTGTTACTTTAAAATACGCACTTCAAGGTCTACCCTACCCTCCCGCATTTGCGATTGTAAAATGCGTCATCATCACCACTCAGCACTTATTTTCTCTACTTCATTTGAAATTTACTTCAGGTCAGCCTTTATTTGTGAGTTTTCCACATTGCGAAATGCAGTAAATGGAAATGAAGTGAAAAAATGGAATTCTGAAACTGGAACATCTGCCGCACTTGTGTATTAGTATGGTTACGAAGAAATCAGTTGGCGAAAAATGAGTCTATATATGGCCCTATCTTAAAGTAACAGACAGTAGTCATCAGATTTTAACTTTAGAATGCGTACTTTGTCCGCGGCTGTATCATTTGCTAGCAAGCATCGACGAATCAAGCATAGTTTTTTGTCATCATGGGAAGTTAAACTTAAACTTACCCATATATAACAAATGCTTGAGAATTCGGTATATTAAACATTTTACGACAAATATTCACTTTTGCAAATTTTTATTTGTTGCTACTGCATTTACTCTATCAGACGAAATATCATTTAAGTCAAAGAGTTTTTTTATTAGTTCCTTGGATTCGATATTTGTAGATTCGACAATTCTAAATCCTATTCCTTTTGCCCTCGTTTCTGTATTTATTCCAAATCTGGCAAAGACGAGTATTTCAGATTAGCTCCTTTTTTGACTAGATTAAGCAAATGACGAGACTATTCTTCAAAACTGTTTCTTAAGTTTATATAAAAAAGTATTATACATTTAAATACCTTCCTATTTAGGTCTTGTTAATTTCCAAATGCTAACTAATGGATTTCTACAAAAGAGGTTTATAAACTTCGAATTAAACTTAACGATCAAGGTTTCTTAAGTGAATCTATACACGTTAATGACGAATTTAATTAAAAGGTTGACATAATTGTATGCCATATGGTAACGAAAAACTTACAAAAGGTATGCAAGAGTATAATGTTTTTCGTCTACGACACTTAGAAAACAACTTTAGTAAACTAAAACGAACTTATATATTGGTAAATGAAATTATGTTTGTTAACAACTCCAAGCTTTTCCCTTATAAAACAACAATGGCTAAACAGTTTTCCCTAGAAAAATACGTACACTGCGGTAAAAAAAATGGGACAGTTCTACATCTCCCGTTCTACTGAGCCGATTGACGAAATTCAACTTGTGTTTTTCATGGCTCGAAAGCGTGATTTAGGATATGTATTAGATTTATATATAGCACTATCCTAATATAGGTCTTTTGACACAAAATCGGACTTTTCTTGAGATGGCATGCTAATTTTTCTCATATTCTATTGTACAACTCAAATTATGACAAACTGCCAAGTTTTGCAAAAATCGCACGAGTAGTTTTTAAAAAATTAGCTCTCAAAATTTTAGCTACTTACTGTTAATTGAATTTGATATATATTTCTTAATATCTTTCTTTCTTAAACTTATTTGATTTCTTCTTTCACATTTCGAAATTTAGGTTCATTCCAAATAAAATTCGCCCATTTTTTATGATTTTTTTTAATTTGTATTTTTAAATAACTTTTATAAATTTTTCGAAAACACTTTTGAATTATAACCTATATAATTTTTGCCATCCTCTTAAAAGTAGATGTTTTTCTAAGCATACCTGCAAAAAATTAGAGATTATTATTCAAAATTTCCTAAGATGAACATAATGATGCGTTTTGGAATTTGGTGTTTTTATTATAAGCGATAATAACGCCAAATGTGGTTTACGCGCTTTGTTAAAATTATTTGAAAGTATGAACGATGACTTTTTTCTTCTCGTGTATCATGAAAAAAGCGAAAGAAAAATAGCTTGCTATAAATTAAGAAGTTTGCCAAGTGAATCATTCTTTGCGCAAACTGAAAAAAATACCCCAAGATTAATTTTTTAATTTCTCCATAAATTTCTCACCAAAAATTACAAAATTTAATATCCAGGCATAATTTGAGTCGTCGAATCGAAATATGGAAAAAAATCGTTATTTCGGAAAAAGTCCGATTTTATGTCAAAATACCTATATTAGGACAATGCTATATATAAATTTAATATATATCCAAAGTTACGCGTTCGAGACATGAAAAACGCAATTTGAATTTCGTCAATCGGCCCAGTAGAACGGGAGATATAGAACTGTCCCTTTTTCTTTCCGCAGTGTACGTGCACCAGATTGGTCCGCAGAGTGAGAAAATATACTTTCGTCATCAGCTTAATTTAACTATGTTAAAAATTGTCTTAACATCATAGATGTTGCAGTTAAAAATTGTAAACTTTCATAATTACTTAAGTTTCATGACTTTCAAAAAACTGTTTTACTTCGGACAAAAATATAATAATATTTCAGTTGAAATCCAAATATTTTTTCTAAAAAATCGTTTTCTTTCTTGCGATAATACTTAGAAGTTTAAGGTGAAAATGCGCTTTAGCCCACTGCTTGGCGATGTTTTGAAAATCGCCAATTCGGCGCGTTTCTGCGAAACTTCTTTGCAATTGAAACCTTCCCGACACGCTCCGCGAAAACCTATTGTAAACAAAACATAGAATTCTAAAGCATAAATTAGTATGGAAACTGGTGTCACAAAAAGATAATAAAATAATATGCAAAACGAACATTATGATCATTAAAATATTTGTCAGTTAGGTTTAAATTAGTTATTTACATTTTATGTTGTAATACTTACACATTTTATGCCGTTACATAACCTTCTCGACACGCTCCGCGAAAACGTAACCAAAATGGCATCGAAGAAAGAAGGAATTTTTTTTAAAAGGGCATTAAAATTACAAACGATACCATGTACACACCGTTCCGTTTTAACTTAAAAAAAATCTGCGAATTGCACAATGTAGGCAACGTGCACAAATGAACAAAATAAGCTAAAATAACGAAAATAAATTACAAGAAAATGCCATGTGCACAGCTTTCCTTTTAAACTTAAAAAAAACTTCAGCGAATTGCACAATGTAGGCAACGTACAAACAGTCAGCCATGTTGGCGGATATACGGAGTTACCCATGTTGGCGCGTTCAAAAACAATCGAGGCCAAGCAGTGGGCTAAAGCGCATTCCAACCGAAGTTTAACTTTGCGATACGAAGCAGCAAAAAGGATGTATCACAGACTGAACAGGGTTCAAATGTTGCTGATGTATGAAAGAAAGTCTTTTTGAAATGAGACATTCTAAACAATAGAGTCTGTTGACGATACAAATCTTCTGATGGAAAACGCTTCATTTATTATACACGGTTCTGTAAAGCAGGTTTTAAATAGACTGCAAGTTTGCTCCTTATTGCTTTGCCTTTTGCTTAAGACTTGAAATCAAACGGCATATTAGTTGTAGATTTTTTTTTTGCAAAAATAATTACAATTTGCATCTATTATATAAATTTTTGGAATGAAAATGTTATGTATTCAAGAAGAGCAAATGAAATAATGTTATGATCATTTTCATTTTTATATTAAATATTTTTTATGATTTTTTTTAATTATTTCTCATGATTTTAAAAATGAAGTATATTAAATTTTATAAACCATAGATATAATATTGTACAATCTAAAAGCAGGATAATAAATTTGTATATAGTAGTAATATAGAAGTAGCATTAAAATTCTACAGCATAAATATATCACATTTTTAATGGAAATATTTTATTCATCTTTTCTGAGCGCTCCTTTGATCCGCGTATGAACAGCATTTTTCCCGCATACGGCATATTATCTGATTATTTTACTACATCCTTCTTTTGCAGAGAAATAACTCTAAGAAAAAATCCACTATGATTGATTATTTATATGCAGCGGTCAAAGTAACAATAATTGCAGTAGTAAAAATTCAGGTAGCACTACTAAATTCAAAAAACGGAATTTTGTCCAAATCTCATTTCTCTAAAATTTCGAAACTGGAAATGGAACTTAAAACCTTTTCAATTCAAATCTTCCTCTTCTTTGCAAAGAACTCGCATTTCACAAGAAATTGCCACACAAATGCTCTGCAGATCATTTCTTTGATTTCTGCTATCATATTTTACCTTTCGTCTGGAAGTCGCAGCAATTCGCTAAATTCCGAAACTATCAAAAATAGAACTATCTTATTCCCATCATACATCGCGCGAAATACGCGACTAGAATAGGCGCTCCACATTTGGCGACTTATCCCTCTAATAGACCCCATTGTAGCTTATTCAATGTAACACATCTTTTATCGCTGCCGTGACATACGAAGTCGTGCAGGGAAGTGAATCAAATTATAGCAACCAAAATCAGATTAAAGCAGGGTAAACACCGCGTGTTCCTCGGAAAAGCGGCACTTAACCACGACGAAGCTTAAACCTAATACGGTGTGGTGTTAGGTAGGAAACTTCAGCTTGCTACAGAATGTCTATTTTCAGGGACTCCGATGAGTAACTTATAAAAATATCAGTAATTTGAAATCATTATGCTAAGGCCAAAGCATGTAATAATTTACTTTATTTGAAAGTTGTTGTTTATAAGATTTGCCATTATATTTTAACTTATAGTAAATAACAGACAAATATTAAGTAATTAATCCGTATTAAGGAAAGCGTTTTCATTATCTTAATTGAATGCATTTTGATTAACATAATAATTCATACATTAATTTTAGTTATTGGTACACTGCGCAAAGAAAGAAAAAGAAACTCTAAAATGTTTCAGATTTTAAATAACGTCCAAAGGGGCGTTTCTTTAACACTTTGTGTGTTACCTTTATTTATTAAATATCATGTTCTTCGCACTTAAGCCATAAAATTCAGTTAAAGAACAATATGGCAAAATAATTTTAAACTGAGCGTATCTTTAGAATTTCCTATACACAGTCTCACGCGCTGGAGATAAAAATGTTTTTACTGTACAACGCTGCCATTGCTCGCTTTGAAATCCTTGAGTTTGCTAATAAAAAATTCGTTAAAATTTTATAAAATATGAAATCAGTAATAAAACAAATTCCAAATTTCAAATTTGGGCTTCCAGATGCCCATATTCGCAGCAGGATTACGTCGTTCAAAATTCGATGGCTCTAGGTATACCGTCGTTTTATCTCAATGCGAGAAACATACGTACATTTATGCACATTCTTCATTATTTAATTTATTTAAATATATAAGGCCTGCAATATTTCGTGGCAACAGTTTGAAAAACGAACCAGCATTTAACGTTTCTGACGCAAAATTGCAAAACGAAAACAATAGTTCTTCAGGGACAAAGCCCCTTTGGACTAAAAACGGACATTTCTATATCTCCTATTCTATTGGGCCGATTGACGAAATTCAACTTGCGTTTTTCATGCGTCGAAAGCGCGACATAGAATATATATTAGATTTATATATAGCATTGTTCTAACATAGGTATTTTGACCCAAAATCGGACTTTTTCTGAAATAGCATGCTACTTTTTTCCCATATTTCGATTCTACGATTCAAATCATGCCTAAAAATACGCCAAGATAGATTAAAAATTAATTTAAATTTTGTAAAATCTGGTGCGAAATTTTTGGAGCAATTCAGAAATCTATTTTGGCGTATTTGTTTTCAGTTTGCCCCAAGAATAATTCACGCGGCGAACTTCTTAATTTATAGCAACCTATTTTCCTTCCCTCTTTTTTTAATTGCAGACGAATGGGAAAAAGTCATAGTTTATTCTTTCAAATAATATTATCTAAATGCGTAAACATTTAAACACATTTGGCGTTATTATCGCTTATAACAAATACGCGAAATTTAAAAACGTGCCAATATATAAATTCATGTATATCTTAGAAAATTTTGAATAAGAAAACTCTAATTTTTTGCAGGTATTTCTAGAAATACATCTACTTTAAGATGATGCTAAAAATTTTACATGTTATAATTCAAAATATTTTTCGAAAAATTTATAAAAATTATTTAAAAGTGCAAATTTTAAAAATAAATTATAAAAAATGGGCGAATTTTATTTGGCATAAACCTAAATTTCGAAATGTGAAAGGAAGAATCAAATAAGTTTAATAAAAAAAGATATATTAACAAACATATACCAAAATTCAATTAACGCTGAGGAGCTAAAACTTTGAGAGCTAATTTTTTAAAAACTACGCGTGCGATTTTTACAAAACTTGGCAGTTTGGTATAATTTGAGTCGTAGAATCGAAATTTGGCAAAAACGTGGCATCATTTCAGAAAAGGTCCAATTTTGTGTCAAAATGCCTACATTAGAACAATGCTATATATAAATCTAATACATATCCTAAGTCGCGCTTTCGAGGCAGGAAAAATGCGAATTGAATTTCGTAAATCCGCCCAGTAGAAGAGACGTAAAACTGTTATTTTTTTTTTCGCAGTGTACATCAGTTTCCAGTGGATAAGACCATAACGTTAACACTAATGCAAATTTTCGTTTGAAACACAGCTTTTAAAAGAAGAATAAATAAAGACCTGATCGTTATTTGCTGTGCCATTGAACTAATCGATGTAAATCTTAATGAATTTTGCTTTCAATTCTATGTACACCATGTCTAAAAGCATAATTAATATGAAATATACTTCTGTCCTTTTGAACTCAATAGCTTTAAAAATAGATATAATTCATTTTATATAATTATCGATTTTAAGATAATTATATAAAATGAATCATATCTAAATAGACTTAGTTTTAGAAAAATATGTATTTTGACATACTTAGTTTTAAATATATATTTATAATTTTTGTTTCATTTCATGCTATTTTATTCTAAAGAATGTATTAAAAATGTAAAAACTAACTATTAAAAGAAACAGTTTATTTACACTCAGTAGTTACTTTGAATTTTAAAAACAAAGCAGTAAGGTAGTTTAATGGCCTCAGCATTTTTTTTGCATTGCAAGGTACTAGTTTCATTTCAAATATGGTGTTTTGTTGCATGCATATATCAATAAATAGTATGATATTTATTCGCAGTTGTATTCAAATATTCTGGAAAGAGTCCTAAATTTTTAATCTGCAATATGTTTAGTTTATGCATATGTGAAGGACGTCATTATTAGGAATAACACCTGTTGAACAATAGCACCGAAATATCAACATGATCGCTTACTAAACATCTTACTCTATGCTGTGTTGCAAAATAGTAGGAAAAATCATCCTCTTATCTGACGTTTTAAATTGCACGTCTTCTCTACAGTAGCTCGCAAAACTGTAAGATAAACTAAGTTTTAAATTTGAATGGCAGCGTATCAGAAAATCAAGCATAAGACACTTATGAAGGTACCAAAGGGATGAGTAAAACAATTCAATAAAACAATAACAGGTACAATATTTGGCAAAAAAGAATTTAATATTTATTCAGAAGGGTTTAGAATGCCTTGGAAAGGACTGTACTTACTAGATGCAGTAATTTTCATAAATTACTGGTTACTAAATTGTCGGTTAAGTTTACTAAATTACTGGTTTCATAAATTACTGGTTAAGTTTTACTTAACCTCTACCAGTAATTTTCATAAATTACTGGTAGAGGTTAAGTAAAAATAAGGTATAGAGA
>KK119055.1:193030-206819 GCA_000611955.2 Stegodyphus mimosarum | reverse complement strand
AAAAAATAAGCAACAAAGGCAAAACAGGATATAAAACAAAAACTACTCGATGGGTATGTGTGAATTTAATCTAAGAGATTGGTGTGACCATCATATCGCGAAAACCCAAATGAGTCGGCAGAAGGTGCAATGGAAACATCGCGCTAACAAGGGTATGATACTCTCTAGCTGAAATACATGCTTGACAACGTCGAGGTAAGATGAGAATAGTATCGTTGATCTCTTGTTATGGCAGTAGCGCCCATTTGTGTAGTAATGCCTGTCTGATCCCGTGGAGGGTGCTTGGCGGCACACTGCAATCTGCTGCCATCGTCCCAAATGTCTCAAACATGTCTCTGTTTGGGATTCGGGTCCATTGCTGATGCAGATCACAGCAGATGTGCAAGGGTTTCACTATGCAGGTAATTCGGCACAACTCGAGCTCTATACGTGCGAGCGTTATCGTCCATAAATATAGCGTCGGTACCCATTGCAGCGTAAAACACAAGATGGTGTAGAATTTCATTACGATATCGGATAGCTGTGATGGAACCACCAAAAATCACTCAGAGATCGGTGCGGCCGCTGATTGCTGTCTCAAAATATTCGAGTAAACCTTCTTTTCTGTAAAGCTCTTCTCTCTGTTGATGAAACAAGAAAATTAAAAGATAATTTTCTGAAAGGCTGAGGGGGGAAGATGGATTGGAATTATCAACAGATAAGCCTGTAGCTTGACACTTTTCCAGTCATTCTTATTTTATCACCATATTCTACCTCATTCATTTCCACTTAGGCAGCTGAAGGAGATGATTCCGTATTTAAACCATCCAAACTAGTCCTGCAAAATTTACAAACACTACTCTCATTCTTGTTGTTTAACTTCTCCAATAAACTCCATTTTAATTGTTGAGTCACTTTAATTTTTGAGTTTTTTTGCAGGTAAGTGTGAATGTGTTGCAGAGCGTCTTTTAGCACACTCCAAATGATTTAGTGAGCTTAAAATCAGAGGAATGAGTAAGTTGTTCTTTTCAAGCAATTTTTCTCACTTTTTGACAGCAAATCAACAAACGCAAAGTAATATGATATTGCGTTATCATTTTTAAAGATACATTCAGAGCCAATGGTGCATCCAGACAAATACAGATGAGATAGGATTATCTTCGCACGTTAGTATTCGAACTGACTTTCATCATACCAGCTACAGTACCGACTATAGTTTCCGGTTATAATACCGGCTTTCATTATCTGAAGTTCTATATATCTACCCAGTTTAATCACTAGCCTGGTAAGGCTACCTAAACTGCTGTATGGATTGTTTCAGTACTGTTTGCGGACTGATATCGAATATCTACTCTCACCAGTTTAACTGACAGTCAGAATCACTGCTGAGGTTGAATTTGCTCTCAAGAGGCCGCAGTAATTCCAGCTCATTGTTGTTCAGATCTTACATTCTCTGCGATATTATAAGTTTTGACGCCAAGAGTCTGATAATGGTACTGTGTGTGTATGTGTGCCACTACGTTTGCAGCGGCCTCATTTGTGGACTGTCGATTCCTCCTAGGCGCTTAAATTATGAAAAGGTCATTATCGGGCTTTATTGTTCAGATGCAACAGTTACCAAGCCTCCTAATGACTGACTATCCTTGTCATCCTGAATGTTGTCCGTACATGTAACAAATACTAAGGGACACTATGAAAATCAAATGCCACATTCATTAGATTAAATTTTTAGTCCAGCCTTCCAGTTACTCTGCCTCATTTAAATTGGCTACATGTTTCAAAGTGGTCTTTCATTGTCCTTTGTAGTGAATCTAAGAACTGAAGAGATATTGATTAGAGAATTCTTGATCCTCTTTATCTAATAGGTTGTATATTGTTTGATAGGTTATAAAGTCAGCTTTGATGTTATTATTCCAAAAATATCGATATGCACTAGGTTTCTGCTGAAGACTTGCCAATATGCAACATGCCTTTTTGCATTTAATTTTGAAATTGTAACTTCTAGTAACAACATTGTTCCTTACGTTGCGCATAATAGTGTTTTCCAATCTTGGCTGTCATCAATCAAGTCAAGATGATCACTGGTATATATCGCGAAGCACGACGTCATCAGTTTCTTGATTCGACTCAAATAACACATGTCACTTTCAGGAGCCAATCCTTTCTTCTTCACCTTTTAACTGTTTCTATTCACCATGATTGTCTGCTTCTCTTCTTAGTTTGGGCGGCGTATTAAATTTCAGCAAAGCAGTTGTTTCTTCTAAGAAATGCGTTCTCAGAAAGCTCAAACTCCATACCGTACTTCCACATTGCGACTGTCACTAACATTCTTTCCTATCACTAGATATGTACAAAATAAGTTTGCTCAAGAGCAAGTGCATTAATAACTTTTCCAATGACGCCTCTGGCAAGAATTCCCTGAGTGTTTTCTCTCGTAATCAAACGATGTTATGGATATGTTATCTGACTTTAAACAGTTTATAAATTAGAAAAAATTTAATTAATTTATGAAATCTCATTATTTTTTGCCTTCAGTACCTCAAGAAAATTTAATTTAGAGAAGCATTTTGAAATAAATCATTTCTTTAGAATGTATCGCTTTCTTAATGCTCTTCTGGTAATTGTTAAATTAATATATTTAATCTTTTTCGAAGCAATGTCTGTCCAACTCTTCTTTTTGTGGGAAAGTTTTCCATATATTTAATACGTTTCAGAAAAAATTCCATTTTTTTTTCCATGTGGCTTATTTTGATATAACAGAATTCAAAATTATGATTGCCTAAACATCTGCTATTTAATTTTTAATTTTAGAAACGGATTCTAATTAATTAAGGAAAAATATTATAACAAAATTGATACTTTTATAATAATTGTTCTTTTAAATAATTATAACTAAAAGCATTCTTTGAGATACTCGTTCCGTGCACTAAATTGTTCAGACTAAAATTTTCCTAATAGGATTGTACTGCGGATTAAAGCCACTTTGGTATTCGCTTACGAACATGGTTGCTGATTTCAGTTAATAAAGTATTATTGAAGTTTTATTTTCATATTCAGTTATTATTTCAGTTAATAAAAGTGATTTAACTTTGACCTTTTCATAAGTAAATTTACGGAATGTGATAATAAGAAAATAATCTAGCTAATAAGCTTCTACGAGTATCATTTTTCCCTGAATAAAATCCATCCGCATTCTCGTATAAGTGACATATTATTAAACAAATGATAATGTACTTTATATATATATATGTAATAATAATATTCCATAGTCAAAAGTACTTATAAAACCCTAAGTTAAATTTCGTCTTTTATTTTTGTTTATTGCTCAATCACAATTCTAAGTGCATGTTCTTTTCATTTTAATGGCGACGATTTCTTATTCCCAAGTACGTGGAATTAAATCCACAGCCCCGTAGTCAAATTGATTTTCCCGCTTTTTCTACACGTACAGTTATAGAATGTTCTGGATATATTTAAAGCGAACTGGATTGGCTGATGAGGCTGACGTCATTTCTTGGAAGCTCCGCCTTTCCAGTGATTATAAAAGAACTCGCAAAGGAACATCGGGCGGTTTGGTGAACTTTAGGGTTAGTGTCGCCACGTGAAGTACCTGTCCCTAGCAGTATCTGATTATTACTATAACCAAACAGCATTTTTTAATGCTTATCTTCGTCTTCAAGTACTGTTTGATGATTTTCTACTTACAAGCTCCTCCTGGAATTTCGCAAAAAAAGGAAGAATCTGAGTGCACGGTGCAGTAACAGTAGGCCGCCGCTGCAATAACTCTGATTTTACTCGTACTTTGCAACTCAGCGATACATCATGGATCGCATGATCGACTTTATTAGTGCTGAAATTACTAACCTTCAGTGCATAGAGGCAGCTGACGGATCTCTCAACGAAAAAGATGCCCGAGATCTACAATTCTTTTTGAAGCTCAAACTTTTCATCGAAAATGAGATCACCCTACAGCGTACTGCTGCTCTTCCGAAGCCTAAGCTGCCAGCCGCTAAGACTACTGACGGAATTAGCCAGAATCAAGGACTACATAAACCTAATGCCCGTCGAGCAAGCAGTCCTGCCCGCTCTGATGAGGAGAAAACGCGAAAATTCAAAGCTCTAGATGAAGACAGCAGCGACTCTGACTCTGGTCCCAGAGGAGATATCACTGTTCGCTTGAAAAAGCCCATCCGAAAGACAAATCTCACAGACAACGCTGATTCATCGGAAATAGCGACACCAGTTACGACAGCAAGTTACGAACATGACAATATGGATACGACCCCCATAACTGCACAGCCATCACCAACGGCCAATCAGAATTCAGGAGGAAGGAAACCACCACCTATTATGGTAAAAGATGAGAAAAATAATTTTTCTAAGATTAGAGGACTACTCCTAAGCCACAATCTCACTTGTGAAAGAGATTACTATGGCCAACTAATCCAAGGTGGATACAAAATTCAAGCAAACCAGCCCACAATTTACAAACAAATTGTGAAAGTTCTAAAAGACGAACATATTCTTTTCCACTGCTATGAACTGCCGGAGAGCAAATATATTAAAGTTGTAATCCGCAGCTTACCTACATACTACAAACCTGAGGAGATCGAGGATGAACTTAAAGCCAAAGGATACGACGTGGAACGAGTTAACCAACTCAAAAGACGCAGAGACGGAAATATTCAGCTTCTTCCCCTATTCCTCGTTACTCTCAAACGTAATGAGAAAAATAAAGATATACGTCAGGAGCGTTTCCTCCTTGGAATGAAGATTACCATCGAAAGCTACAAAGGTAGAGCGGGACCCTTGCAGTGTTATCGCTGCCAAGGGTTCCATCATGCCCAATCAAACTGTCACCATGACCCTAAATGTGTTAAGTGCGGCGGTGACCATAACTCATTCCAATGCACCAAGGATAAATCCACTCCACCGACTTGTGCCAACTGTTCTAAAGAAGGGCACACGGCAAACTACCGTGGGTGCGAGAAGTTCCCTAAACCAAGGACTACTCAACCTGTTAAAACTTTCGCAGACAGATTTGTGACCAACAAATCGTTCGCCCAAGCCTTAAACTCCGGACTTGCACCAGAATCGATCAACGAAGCGAAACAAGTTCTCAACGAACTTAAAATGTTTGTGGCTCTTATCAAAGACTCTGGACTGCCTCTATTATGTAAACAACTAGTAAATCAAAATTCTTCCGAACCTCAAGACAGTGTTAACAAGAAACCTGTTAATGGATAGATTTCTTCGAACACTTACTCCAATTTCTTGCGCAGTGTGGAATGCCAACGGCCTACACAACCGTCTGCATGAACTCAGTAATTTTCTTCAATTTCATGACATCGATATAGGAATAATCACTGAGACACATGCCCAGGCATGCCAGCGTCTCGCTATTCCTAATTATCAGCTATACAGATGCGATCGAACAACCCATCGCGGCGGTGGAGTTGCGATGTATGTTAAACGATCCTACCAGTCTTGTTTCATCAAAGAATTTAAAGACAACAGCAGTGAAGCCCTCACAGTGTCAGTCACCCTCCCTTCTTATGGTAATATACATTTTTGCGGATATTATAATCCCCCCAACAGCAGACTGAGTGATACGATTTTGAATAATCTTCTCCTTAGTGATACTCCAGCTATACTGGCGGGGGACTTAAACGCGAAACATTCTGCCTGGAATTGTCGTCGCAGCAATGCGAACGGTAAAATTCTGCATGACTACATCCTCAGTCATCCAGTGGTTATCCACGCACCTAATGAATATACATACCGACCTGACCAAATCGAGAGATCGGACATTTTGGATATTTTTCTATCTACAATGACTATGCCGATGCTTCTCACGGTAAAGCATGAGATGACATCTGATCACCTTCCTGTTATTGCAACGCTAGGTGTTTCGAAAATGAACTGTGTAAATACTAGGACTGTAACTGATTGGTGTTTATTTGAAAATTTGTTGCAAAATAGAATTGTGCATTTTAGTGATTTAAGTACAGTGACCGGAATTGACTCTGCCATTAATTCGCTCACCTTGCATATTAAAACAGCCTGTGAGGAAGCCAGCGATAAAATTCCCATTAGCGACAATTTACATCGCTTACCTAAAAACATCAGAGACATGATGAGACAGCGTAACAGGCTTAGGAAGTCATTTCACGTGACTTGGGATCCGTCTACCAAACAAGAATACAACAGGATTAACAAAAGAATTAGCAAGGCCATCAAACTTTATAAAGAAGAATTATGGACAGAAAAAATGCTCAATCTAAGCGTAAAAGATGGTTCCTTCTGGACTTTAATTAAAAATTTGAAGAAAACCTTCTCCACAAACTATCCTCTTCATTATAATAACTCTGTAGCCACATCTAATCAGGAAAAAGCTAATATGTTTGCATCCCATCTCCAAACTCAATTTATGCCCAATGACTGGCCAGTGAATCCTGATTTTGAAAAGGATACACTAATTAAAGTTCGAGACTGGCTCAACGCACCAACAGCCAAAAATATTTGTAAATTAACTACTACTGCTGAAGTTTCTGATATTATAAGAAGATTACATCCAAAGAAAGCACCGGGAATCGACTGTATCACTAACATTACCTTAAAACATCTCCCGTGTAACTTTATCACCAAAGTTACTAGTATTTTCAATGCATGCATTTCAAACTCTTACTACCCCAACCCCTGGAAAGTTGCAAAGATCATCATGATACCCAAACCGGGGAAAAATCAACTTCAACCAGACGGATTTCGTCCAATAAGTCTCCTCCCGAGCCTAAGCAAAGTCTTTGAAAGAATCCTACTGGAAAAAATGAAGTCTTATCTCACCTTACTGCCCCCTGAACAATTTGGGTTCAGAACTCACCTTTCAACCTCCAAACAACTAGTAAGATTGACTGAATTTATAGGCTCAGCTCGTCACCTTAATCAAAATGTTGCTGTCCTCATGCTGGATGTGGCGAAAGCTTTCGACCGCGTCTGGCATGAGGGTCTCATAGCGAAACTTATCGATTTCAATTTTGAACGTGAGCTCCTGCTAATTATTTTCTCTTTTATCACCAGCAGAAAATTCGTAGTTTCTGTTCACGGTGCCTTCTCTTCAGAACGTCCAATTCACAGTGGAATTCCTCAAGGGAGTGTTTTAGGTCCAATTTTCTATCTTTTCTATGCTGCAGACTTCCCTTCTGTACTCTACAACAATAACTCAATTTTAGCTTGTTACGCAGACGACACTGCTTTGGCGGTGAAATCTGCAAATGTGAATCATGCAGTTAAAAAACTCCAAGACCACATCCCTTTCATAGAAGACTGGTGCAAAAAGTGGAAAGTACAAATTAATGCATCCAAGTCTCAACTTCTCATCATTAGGAAAAAGAAAAATAAAAAGAACCTCAAGAGGCAACTCCTAATGTTTAATGAACCCATACCTGTTGTGAAATATGCTAAGTACTTAGGAGTTACCCTGAATAGTAAAATGACATGGACTAACCACATTAATAATGTGAGAAATAAAGCCATTTATGTAATGAAATGCTTGTATCCTATGTTAGGACGCTTTTCAAAACTTGATCTCGCCAAAAAGAGATTAATCTATCTCTCAACTATACGTCCTATCATGACGTATGCCTCACCAGCCTGGACTACTGTGACTAAAACTGACTTAAACAAGCTTCAGGTTGTGCAAAATCGTTTTCTAAGACTGATAACCAGTGCTCATTACTTTGTGCGGAACGAAGTACTCCACAGGGACTTAAAAATCGAGCCACTAGATACTTTCTTACAAAAAACAAATGACAAGTTCTTCAGGAAAGCTAAAGACTGTGAACATCTTAATTTATTTACTTTATTTCATTACGAAATCTTAGACGAAGACAGACATCTCCGTCCTTTTGCTGCTTTTGTCCTGAATAGCAATCAGAATTTTCCTACGTAATTGCTATCTATTTCATTTAGCGACTATTGGAACTCTAAGTTCCAAACGAAACACCATTCATCAGAGCCAGCACTTGGGATGGTGGCGTCCCACGTGACCTGTGCACACAGCTATACAGATGTATTTTCATGCAATCAAGCTTTCTTGATACTATGTACATATGTATATAATCTTTATTTAACCTAGCATATTGTTTTTCAACTATTTATTCTGCACTTTATTTTATATTTTTCTTGTATTCTATATATGTTACTTTTGACGAATACTTCAACACCAATCAGATGTCATCTCAGAGCTCACGTGACTTTGGTCACACCCCTTTCTACATCTCAGCTTCCTGCACCGCCCAGCTCAAGCATTTCCCCACCTGCAGCGCTCTTAGTAGCATCTATATCAAAACAGCCGGAACACAGCACGTAACTACTGCGTGCTAATCGCGGCTTAAAGAGGAACTTGGAACTTGGAACATCGGTCGGTCTTTTCATTAATGTAATGATGGAATAAACATCAATTCAAAAAGCTATTAATTGTTCTTCGAAGATGTAAATTTTAACACAGCTGTTTTTCAAGAAAAATAATAAATGGATTCTTTTTGTTATCATCGTTTGTTACTTTGAGCTACGACTACATCACATCATCATGGCACATCACAAATATATATAGATATATATGCATAAAATTTTAAATTTTTGAACCAAAAACGCTATTTAAATAAATAAAAACTATGCAAGAATTTATTTAAAGATTTTGATGAAATTTTATTCAAAACAACTTATAGGTAGTACTGTGTTTTCATACTTAAAAGCAGGCTTCTGTTTTTTCCTTTACACTACTATTTTGCACACTTTGTTTATTTATTTTGACTATTAGTTAAGGTTAACTTATATACAAGCGTAAAACAAACGAACATGCAGCTCCTCTCTAGAAATATCACTAGTATCTGATTAAGGGAAGCTGCTGAATAGCTCATCGTACGCTGGTTCTAGTTGAAAAGAGAATATATTTTTAATATTTTTGTAATTTGTTTTTCATAATAAATGTTCAAGGTAATTACGCTTAAGAAATATTTCTAGAAAAAGCATCTTTTTTTGATAAGCATATAGTTATTCAGCCTGAAGTTTTGCTATAATTAACTAACTTAACTTAAGAAGATTAGTCGGCTGATTATGGCGATCTATTAACAAGTCTCTTACTTTCGAGTCTCCTTCGAAGCGAATAAAATTAATTAACTAGGACTTAAAGACGCAGAGTTTTACTTGAACCGCAAAATGTATGTTAGAATCTTGAAACTTCCTTTCTGAGGGAAATAACTCTCGAGTGGTTAACTGTAATGGATTACCTACCCTCCTTCCTACCTACTTACCTACCTTCTAACTACAAATTTCGTGAAATATATTACAGCTTCTCTAGTTTGGATAGCGTATGATCAACCAAACTCGTAAGGAATGTGGCACATTTTCCAAAACTTTATATCTACTAAAAGCTGTTAATTACTGATGCACGAATTTTATTTGAAGAGGCAAAATACTTTGCTATGAAAAATTCAAATAAATTTATAGCTGCAAAATTAAAAAAAGAAGAATAACAAGATTATAATCATTGTTTTTAACAAACGAATTAAAGTTTTACAAATTTTTCATCAATTAAAGAAGAAGCATATTCTGTACTGCAATTAATATATTGGGTTGGCAACTAAGTAATTGCGGATTTTTTTTAGAAAATCAAAGATAATTTTTTCATGGAACTAAATAACTTTATTCTGTAATGTATTGCCCATTTTGATCAATGACCTTTTTCCATCTTTCAGGCACCATCATAATCCCACGTTCATAAAACTTCTGGTTTTTATTAGCAAAAAACCGAATTAGGTACGATTTGACATCATCATCATTATTGAAATTTTTACCGTTCAAGGAGTTTTGTAAAGATCGAAACAAAACGTAATCATATGGTGCAAGGTCAGGACTATATGGTGGATGTGGCAAAACATCCCAACCAAGCTCCAATAATTTTTGCCGAGTGACCAAAGATGTGTGTGGCCTTGCAGTGTCATGATGGAATACAACACCTTTTCGATTTGTCAATTCGGGCCGCTTTTCTTCGACTGCATTGTTTAATTTCGTTAGTTGTTCGATGTAGACATCAGAATTGATCGTTCAGTTGGATGGTAAGAGTTGAAAGTAGGCAATTCCTTTGTAACCCCGCTAAACTGATAACAAAACCTTCTTTTGAGGAATATCAGCTTTTGATGCTGTTTGAGTTGGTTCACCTGGCCTGCTCCACGATCTTTTCCGCTTGATATTGTTGTACACAACCCATTTTTCATCGCCAGTTATCAGACGTTTTAAAAATGGATCATTTTCTTTACGTTTCTTTAGCAAATCGCAGCTGTTAATGCGTTGCGTTAAATGCGTTTCTTTCAGTTCGTGAGGAACCCATGTATCGAGTTTTTGAACATAGCCAAGTTGTTTTAAGTGATTTTCAATGCATGTATGTGATACATGAAGCTTCTCTGCAATCTCACGTGTTGTACTCTGTGACGATCCGAATCGATTATTGCTTTGATTAGGTCGTCATCAACTTCAATTGGACGACCAGAGCGTTTTGCATCTTTGAGTGAAAAATCACCAGAACGAAATTTGGCCAACCAATTTTAACACTGCCGTTCTTTTAAGGCTTCGTCTTAACATAACTTTTTATGAGCTTGCGTTGCGTTTTTCCCTTTGCGGAAATAAAATATCAAAATATGACGAAAATGTTCCTTTTGATTTTCCATTTTTCAACGAACGCCAAACGAAAACTACGCAACCGATCAAAAAACGTTTTTTACTGATTCACAGCTGAATTGCCAACTATCAAATAACAAAATGTGTTTTACATTTGCACTACGTCTGCAAACCTAAAAATTCAACTGAAGCCATCTATGAGTGAAATCCGCAATTACTTAGTGTTGCCAACCCAATAGAATACATATACAATTTCTTCGATAAATTACACAAATTCCTAAGGATTTTAGTTCCTCCCCAAGACATGAAGTCATTTAACGAAGAATGCGAAATAACGTTTAATCTCTAAGCTTAAACTTTATTTGACTTAACCTAAACATTAGCATAACCATCTTAAACTGCCCCATGGAATATGATTCCCCTTTTCTCTCTCAATGCCAGAGCCCTAAATGATTACAACAGACATAAAACAAGCAAAGATTTATTTTGACTTGAGCTCCAAGTACATAAATAACACAATTATCAAAATTAAATTCTGTTTCTTGCAGGATTGACAGACGACGATGATAAAAATGATTAACTAGTCAAAATATTTGCATGTCATTTGCAAATATTTTTTCAAAAACAGAAGGGTTCAAAAACAAATGTACGCCGCTATAATTAAAAGTAGTTTAAATTCTCAAAACTTAAGCGTGCTTTCATTGTTACACTTCAGCATGATTTTACTCTATAATAAGTAAAAATAATAATGCCAGCTCTTGTTACATAATAAAGCTCTAATATTCGAATCAAATCAAAACTCGAAAAAAAAGTTTTCAAAAAATTCGATGCTTTTTTCCCTTGCATTTCTTTTTTAAGCATAAAATTGAGTAAAGGTAATTATAAATACGTAATCAGTGTATTATTGTTTGAAAGAAATGAAGATTAGCATCTGAATACAATTTTGAAAAGAAATTTGTTAAGACGATTGTAATCTGTTTCCTATCATTTGAATAACATTTTTAAAACGAATTTATTAAGAAGATTGTAATCTGTTTGTTTACTATAATTTTTCATCATGACCATTAGATTTTATTTTTTCTGTAGACGATTAAATGCGAAAAAACAAGATTTAGAAATTTTGCAGCCGGCATATTGTAATGATGCCAAAATTGTATTTTATTTATTACACTAGCTGTATAAAAAAACTTTTTCTTAATTTTTTTAAACGCCGTTAATAGGTACATATATAAATACCTTTTTAATGATACGTTTTGGTACACTGAAGAGTAACGTACTTATATGATAGGGAAGTTAAATGAAATATCTTAGGCCTTGTTGATTAGAAACAACTTCTGATCTGTACCTTGTAGCGAACAAAAACAACAAAAGGAAACTATAATAGTATGAATACTTTTTGAACTAGCTGAAATTTCATAAAGCTTCTGTAATAAATTAATAATTATTATTTAAATTCTGGTTTGAGAATTTCACAGTTTCGTTTGAAATATGTTAAAATTTTACTTAATGAAATTTCATTAATTGCAATTGTGTCTCACATTCTTGAATTTATTTTTGTCCATTCCTTCTCACAAACTTCCGAATTTAATAAGAAAACTTCACCAAATCATTGCAAAAGATCCACTTCAAAGCTTGGAATAGCTTCCTCAAAAATTACAGGATGAGGATTTGTACAGGTTGTTCACTTACATACGAACCCTTCCTAGTAAACGTAGGTGTGCACGATACAGTCTTTGCGAATATTGGATATAACGATCTTGTATTCAGGGATCTTTTCTTTCAGTCATATAACTTGTATATAAATATATGCACATATGTTCATTCTATCTATGTTCTCATATGCTGGAGATACACATACGTTCATTTTGATTCTTTCCAAAGCGTTTAAGAACATAGTTTATTTTAAGCATCGCCTCTGTAAATCTAAAATAACAGGAAAGGAGGTATCCATGGTTGTAGTAATTAGATTTTTGTTACCAAAATACTCCTCAAACATCGTCAGGATGCAATCTGCTGTATAATATTTCGCACCATCTGGCTGTAACAAAGAGTAATGTTTCTTCTCTTGCAATAAAGCAATTATCAGATATTATCTTAATATGTGTCAGTATCCATGGTTGTTAATGAATAGGGGAACGTTAATTTGTCACTTAACATAGCACATTAGGCAGCAACGTTCGAAAGATGTAGAAAAGATTTGACTCATATATACGTTTTTAGAACTTCGTGGTCCGTAATTTTGATGTGTCCCACTAGTGCCTTGAATGTGTTGACTGGACTGATACAAACAGAATGTCTTGTAACTAGGCCAATGAGATTAAAATACAGTACAACACTGTGGAACTGTCCATACTATCACAAAGATTATGAATCAAATATCAGGTTAATACTCTGGCATCCAGTGGACGTTACCATTCACGTTGAGTTGAAACCTGCGGCAGCATTGGAAAATCATGCTTTGTATACAGATGACTGAAAAGGAGAACAGGGTACAAGCAGTGGTTTCTGTAAAATATTAGGATACGATGCAATTCAGGGCGCGGAGAAAACAACGCAAGGCCAAAACGTTGTGGTATAAAACATTGTGGAAGAAAAAAAAAGCAAAGAGAAAACATTGCAGTTCTAAAATATCGTGGTCGAAAATAAAGCGGTTCAAAAACTTCGCAGTTTAAAACATCGTCGTCAAAAATATTGTGTAAGAAATAAAGTATCTACAAATCATCGCATGACGATAGCACCGCACATATGCTTTTTCGGGTTTTAAAAGCTGTAACTGCATTTTCGCATAATGATTTGACAGCGCAAGAAGAAAAGAGGAAAGCAGGGTGAAAATGTTAAGGACGCTACAAGAATAAAAGTAAATAAAACAAGATATAACTTTCACCGAAACAATGACAGATTAACATAAAGAAAATGATGTGATAGCTAACTAAGCAATTTGTATAGAAATAACCTCATGCAGACTGTATTTTTCATGAAACATTATAACTTTATAAAAAAAGATTAATTTATTAATAAGCTTTTTTAATTAACTATGTAAATTTAAAACTTCTATTAAGTGTTATAAGTTGCATTAATTTTCTACTCATTTTCAATTTTTAAATGCTTAAAATTCCTTCTTACATTTTCAGCAATC